>CAHIKZ030005500.1:2067500-2115000 GCA_903632075.3 Acanthosepion pharaonis | reverse complement strand
GACTATGTTGTTATGTTTTTTAATTATCTTCTCCCAGGTATCAGCACAACTATAGCTTAATTTAAGGGTATTAGGATTAAATATTTTACTAAGTGGGTTAGTTTCAGGGTTGGGGAAATGTTTTTGATGAGGTTTAGAAATATATGCCCCTAATTTAGTTTTAACCATTATATTGAAAGGGGAGTGAACCAAATAATCTTTCTAGATCTTCTTTTCTTATTATGGTTTGCAATTAACAGGGTTTTTATATTGAATAGTGGTATTTTTGTATCCACTATTTTTTGAGTGCAGAATTGTAAAAATCACGATGTTTATTAAAAACATCCTTGTTATAAGAGATAGCGCTAATTCTAAATTCAATGGAAGAGGGTATATGTTTGATAACTGAAGGGGGGATGGTTGGAATTTGGATGCACGTATATTTAGGTTGGAATTAACCTTCACATATAGTTGGAAAGTGTTGTTAGCAAGGTATATATATATATATATATATATATATATATATATATATATATATATATATATCCTGTACATACAAAATGAAATTAAAACTAAAATAAAATAAAAGTACAGTAAGCCCTATAATATTCCTTAATATTGATTATATACAAATTTGAAGTCGTTAATTATAATAGACGACGAAATGATCTTGAAGTATATCAAGTATTAACGAAGCTTCATATTATATTTATATATATGTATCGCTTAAGACCGCTGACAATTAAACTAATAAAATAGAGTCATGATAGTTTAATCCCTGAAGAGGCACGTCATATAGAAGAAGAATATAATTGTTAAAAATTTAGATTTTACAAACTGTTTAAATTTGGAAAAGTTCAAATTTGGCGATCAGTGATCTATTATTCAATTTTTTTTTTTTGTTAGTGACTTTAACAGGTAGTGTTTTCGACATGGTAGTTTTGATATTTTCCCAGAAGTCAGCTTTACTGTCATATTATTTGCCAACTTCATCTAATTTCATCTTCACAATAGATTTGCGATTGAATTCAGACCGGGACTTGATGACGGCTCTGGCCATTTTGATGATTTTGTGATTTAAGTAATAACGTCAGTCAGACAGTATTCTTCAAGGTACGCACCAGTACAACGCTGGGTATTATATTTCAAGCCATTTTAGAGTCACTAAAATTGAAATATATACTATTACGATGGCGAGCTGCCGTAGTGTTTAAGCTATAAAATGAAGCCAAAAGTTCAACGTACTGATCTGAAGGCGGATTTGTTTTTATTCTGGCAGACATCGTACAATTATTATTATTATTAGTAGTAGTAGTAGTAGTTCCTTTGATTCCTGTTTTATACTCATTTCCTCCTGAGTTCTAACCAGAGACCAAGGGTCAAAAACAGCATCATGGCATTTTTCACTCACCGTTTTTGGGGAAAAAAAGGCAACCTAAAACTTCGTGCAGTTACGTAGATTAAACCTTTTCGTAAAGTGTCAGCTGTAGTTGTGGCGACAATTTTTTTATATTTCTTTAAGGCATTGGTTACAAGGAATCTCTCCATAGAGTTTATTGGAACCGTTTCCAAACAATCCGTGAGATCCAACTATAACAGGAATTATTGATGTCCTCTTCTGCCTCATTTATTAGATTTCCTCTTCAAGGTACTTATGTTTTAATATTATTTTTTTATATTTTAATTTTTGAAGATCGTCAAAGATAAAATACAATCTGCAGGAACTACGATGTCAATAAAAAATCCTACTGCTTTTGTGATATCTGAGTGATTAACTTTGATTGTTTTATCTGTGTGTATTGTAATGACCCATGAAATTATTAGAGTTGTCTGCTGGTGTTCCTATCAGTTTCTTGAATTTTTCCGTAAAAGTTGAAGATTTATCAGTACAGATATTATCCCACACTTTCATGTCGAGTTTTATTTTCACTGGATAGTATTACCCTTCATCCTGATACAAGATGATCAATTGTTTCTGGATATTTATCAAAGACTCCGCATTTCGGTTTAACATAATGTTTCAGTATGTCTTTTGGAGGTTTCTATTTAGCAAGCATTTATCTTGTGCAGCAAGAATTCGATTACAGATTTTAACTCTGTACGAGGTAAATTCTGATAGCTACGGGATTTGCCTACATTAGCTTGCTTGAGTATTGTGCATGAAAAGGCTTATCTTGCAATTGTTTCTGCATTTGGTCTATTGCATTTGTTTTTGCATTATTTTATAGACTCTTTACCGCTGCATGTACTTGTCGATGATGTACTTGCGTTTCTTCATTCACTTGAAATTCCATTTTTAATTTGTTGGCTTCCTTTATTGCTGAATTCGGTTTCTTGATTTTTGATCTTATTTGACACATATCATCATTCAATCTTCTGCAGTCTGGAGGTATATTTGAAGACCAATTGTTGCGGTTTTGTAAGATAGTTCTAGTTGAAATAATCCTCTCCCTTCTTCGGATCTGGACACATACAGAGGATCAACATCACACTTACGTTGATGAATACCGTGCCTAGTGAGACTCTTTTTCGTTCTGGCATCCATTCGCATAATGTCAGCTACGGTCCAGAAAAGTATATTGAAACTGCATTGCACCATAGGGTCAGCCAAGGTCTTATTGCTGATATTCTTGGTTTTTTTTTTTGGTTTTTTTTTGGTTTTTTTTTCTTAAATCAACTCGGTTATTTGACACTAGACGCACACACTTGTGGTATTCTTACTTTCGCCTTCATCTGGGTATGTTGTATTCTATCTCCTTCACTGGCTCCTAGGTATTTATAGGTTTCTTCTTATACCAGTTCCCTAAACATTGTAACAAAATCTAAATCTGTTGGGTGTGTTTCTGCAATTCACCCTTTCTTGAATCTTTTTTTGCACATTTATCTAATCCGAAATCCATACCTATGTCGTCACTGAATCATTCTCCCTTCAACTCATTGATATCTTCGGCAAAGAATTTGTCATCATCCATGTAGAGTAGGTGATTGAATACTTTCTTGTGTAGTTTGTCACTATAGATATTGTTGCTTAATTCATGCGTAATAGGTATTAAGGACAGAGAAAACAGAAGGGGTGACGGGGAATCTCTTTGAAGAATTCTTCGTCGAATATTCAGATGGTTGGAGGTGGCAGTGTTTCTGGTATGATTTAGGTATCATTTTGTGTTCCACATTCCCATGCTGTCTTTAAGAAAATGTACTATCACGGGGGAGACTTTTCAAAGTCTTCGGGGATCTAAGAGAGTGGCTCACTATCAAAGTCTTTACGGTAGTCTAACATTATTATAATTATTGTTTTTATTTCCTTTGATTTCTGGCGAGTAAACATTTCTTTCCGGGTTCAGCCCATCGACCTAAGGTTAGAAATGGCATCATGACATTTTCCACTGAAAAAAAAATTACATAATAATAATAATAATAACAATTATTATTATTATTATTATTATTATTATTATTATTTTTATTATTATTTCCAATAACAATATTTTACAACATTGAGGAGGCCCTTCAACTCATTGCCCTCTTTAGCAAAAAGTTTGAGATCATTCATGTAGAGTAGGAGAGTGAATACTTTTTTGATTATTTTGTACCCATAGTTGTTAGTGTATAGTTTATTCGAAAGGGGGTTTAAGAACAGACAAAACTGAAGTGGGGGACACTGAATATCATTAAAAAATTTCTCGTGGCTTATTCAGGCGATTGGAAGTGACCTTTAGGTATAATGTTCTTTTCCATATTCCTTTGTTATATTTAAGGAAATTTATTATCACTGAGAAGACTTTGTACATTTCCAAAGCCTTAAGCAATCATGTGTGTGGCCCAATATCAAAGGCTTTATGGTAATCTATACAAGTTGTGCCGAGATTTTTCATTTTTTCCTGCAATTCTCCAGGATCATTTTATTTATCAATAGTTGATCTTTGCAACAGAAAAAATACGATTTTTTGTACATCATGAGGAGATGACTAGATAGATCTCTTTTCCTTTGAATCAGCTTAAGTACCCAAAGCTTTCAGGAAATTTGTCTCCAGTCCATCTTTGAGTCAACTTAAGTGACGGTGTTTTTAGTATTCAACAGCGGCCTTTGAATTGGCAAACATAAAATATTGCTAATGACTTAGATAAACATTTAATTCGGCCTTGTGCCACATCTGATCGCCTGGGGCGGTTGCTATATATCCTGTAGTTGGAGTTTCATTGTGGAATTCACTTGACTCACTTCAGGCAGTTGATTACTTCTTTTACGCGCCGCTGGCGAATCATATATTCGTTGTTCGTGTCCTAATTATTGTCGTTCATTACCAGCCTTTGTTGACCATGTTCACCATAGTCTATAAATATAGAATACAGCGCAGTACGTAATCTATTCAATGAAACAACGTTAAAGATTAACACTCACGAGTCAGACACTCTACTGAATCTGACTATATCGCCAATACCACCAGCAGATGTTCAGGCTGGCAGTGAATATTCGGGAAAAAACCTGGCCGCCTTTATACACGTCGCATTGAATATTTTGAGCCTTCTGATTGGTTAACCTTTCTATAAATAAACTATAAAATGAGTCAGCTCATTTTGGCTGGCTCACTAGTACACCAGGGTACCCAAAAATTCCAACAGCCTTCGTTTGATTATTCTATTAAGTAACCTTCCCTAGGTCACAACACTTACCTAACATCATTCTTAGTTATATTTTCCCATTCTTGCACAGGTTCATCCTTCATTCTTTCTTGTTCTAGTTTAATTCCCTGTGGATTGGAATTATATTCATTTGGGTTGCTTGAAGTATTCTACCAACATCTTTGCACTTCTTCAATAGATGGTGGCTTTTTGACATCGATACCAATTTCTCTGTAAAATTTCTTGATGCTTGTTTGGAATATTTTATTTTTTCAATAGAACCTAAAATGCTTTTCATATCTTGCTTTCTGTGCCTTTTATTGCAGTTTCTCTCTTATATTATTATTTTAAGTGATATATTGTTTGTTTACATTTTGATCTATAAGCATTCAATTGCTTTGTCGGCATGAAAATAGACGTTTTTACTTGAGGCTATATGCATTTACTTGGTTTTGGTATAAGTAGCAATGGACATATCTTTAGATTCAATATAATCATTACATATTATATCATTCTCTGTATTTCGATCTATAGCAATTTTTATTGAATTCCAATAGGTAAATGTTGATAGTTTATATTTGAGTCTAAAAAGATTTACGCGGTTCGGGAATAGGTAAATATTGGGGGAGTTATATTCCAGTCGAAATGCATTCCCTTGGTTCAGGGATAGGTAAATTAATATTTCAGTCTAGAAGTATTTACTTAGTTCAGGGTGAGGTCAACATCAGTCAGAGATATCTGAGTCTATAGTTTTGATGGTAGGTAATTTGTTGTTTATTAATTCTATAAACATATACTTAGTTCAAGATGGGAAAATGCTATTCATTTCATTTTGAGTTTATATGCCTTTCGGCATAAACTACATCCGCATCCAGGGTAAGACAATAAACTACGTCCAACAGCAAAACCTCTGATAAGGAGGTTTTGAGGAGCGTGAAACCACCTCTTAATTGCTGGTGTTCCCAGGTCCACCCTGACCCGTGGTGGTAGCACCTGTTAGGGTCCCAGCTATGGGCAAATAGTTAACCCCGAAACTGAGGTAAAAAGCATTATAAAAGTGTAAAAATAAGTTTTAACACCAGAAATACTTTGAAAAACATTACCAGAAATTAATTTAAAAAAAAAACTATTACCAACAATACGTTTTTGAAAAAAGAAAACAAGCAATACATGTGATTGTACTCAAAAATATAAGTAATTGAAAAATAGTTCAAATATAATTGTATACACACACACCTTTTTTACCAAATTATCGCTATGTATCTATTTCAAAAATTTTGTTGGCATTAAATGACCCACTGAGGTTTTGATATGCCATAAAACAAAACAACCAAAGCAAACCAAACAAGCAATCATTTCACTTCAAAAAAGGCTATGATATCCCTAAGAGGATAGGGGGTTAGTGATACTAAAGAGAATGAGAAAATTATAGAAAAGGTTCAGAAAGACAGAACATGGTGATTAGCGTTGGATTGAAAATTTTGAAGATTGTAGAGGGTAGGAAAGGAAGAAACTTCTCCACAGGTGAGAAACACGAGAAAACGGATTATTAGAATTGAAATTAGGGCTATGTCTTGCTATTTCCATAGTAAAACCGTGAGACCTTATTACCAATCTAGTAACACGATTAATTCCATGCGGTCACGATGAAACCAAGTCACGAAGACAATTCTTTAGATTCTGTTAAGAATTTTGAAATATATAACAGGAGCACCAGGCCATATATAGCAGCGATGTTCAGTGCATGGGTGAATAGTAGACTTATAAATGTGTTAGTTGGATTCAGTGGATAACAAATTATCAGGCACAACACAGTGAACCAACTTTCCTATCAGTAGACCTAGCAATTGATAACCACTTCCCTTTATGTCAGTGGGAAACGTAACACCAAAAAAGCGCAATAATCTGCTCTTCTAGGCGTTTGAAATGTTTCTTTGTTCTGATTAAAAGGTTGCAGTTTGCCTTTTGGAAGAGGGTTAAAATGTGGAAGCCATTTCTTGCCTCAGATACCAACTGAAATGATTTTCGAAATCAGCTATCACTTATTTTATGGGACCTATCTGGCTTGCTATTTAGAGGAGAGTAAATATTTGTGTCGCCAGCTTAAATACCGAGTTGAAGGCCCGATGATATCGGGAAAGTCGTTGAAGATGAGAAATAATGTAGGGCCAATGATGGTGTTATGGGAGATATCCGCATTTATTTAGAATTATTTAGAAGCGTTTACAAGACTCGCTATAGCCCTTGATTTTATGAAAAAGGTCAATTATGACAAACCTTGTTAGACGCGCGTTATCTAAAGCCACCGTTCTTATCTGAAGCTTCATAGACAAGTCCAGTAATAATGGTTAAAACCTCGGCGGTTGACCTGGAGAAATGAAATCCATGTTATTCATTTTTGAAAAAAGTTTCTGCGAGATGTATTTAACAATCGGTTATAACTGAGCGAAGACAGAGACACAACTGAGAGATGAAGTATAGTTTATTCACCCGAAAGCAGATACTACACTTTGATCACAGTCAAAAGACCGAAACGCATTGTCAATAGCGCTATCAGCTTCATTTTTCAGATGCACAGTATCGAAAGTCAGAAACAGAGAAAATCAATCCTCAAAAATCCAATTACCATAAATTAAATAAAATAGTATCATTTACTGAATTATTTTTAAATTATTAATAAGAGAGATGTTCGTAAGACGGGGATATAGCTAGAAAGAAAGAAAGAAAGAAAGAAAGAAAGAAAGAAAGAAAAGAAAAGATAAAAGTCTTTAACGTCGCTTTCCAATACCTCATAAATAATGGACGATTTCATTTTGATAGCATGGAAATAGGAGAAAAGACTACTTGGTTTCAGTGAGAAAATGAAATAAATAAAGAAGGGAAGATAGAATCTATTCCAAATCTTTTAATTTCTACGCACTTCTTAAAGTAACGACCAATATTTAACGATGCAATAAGAGAATTTCTACTGATATTTTATTGTCGTAGAACTCGTCATGAGCTTATTCAACCATTAACTTAAGAGTTAAGAATTAAGATTCATAAGAAACATTAAACAGGAAAATTGTGAAATTTTCACCGGTCTTTCAATTTCACAATAATTTTAAATATATATTCATATTTTTGTCATATATTGGAATCTATAAGGTCTTATTTGGTTTGCAAATGGCGGTCTTTTTATATTTACAGTTAGTTATTTGTCGGTGACCAGTTTTCGGCAGATCTTTTCAAAGGATGCAGTCGGCGTAGTGGAAACTTCACCGACAAGCCAATGTTTCCTTAGTTACTATTTTATTATTTGAGCAATTATGACAAATTAGAGCAAAAATAATTCCTAGCAGGGCGAACTCGGCTCTTTAGCCGTGGTTGGCCATCAATCTAGGAGAAAGATAAGTCTGAATAGAAAACGGATAGAGCACGGGAATATCAAAATCTTGTTAAAATCACCGGCTACTTGCTATGAAAACCACGGCAACAATGTCTAGCGTCCAATAATGCCTAGCGTTCTTTTTTTTACGTGAACTTAGTTACTAGCGCAAAACAACGCTTCGACCGTTTTAATCTCCGACTCCCTTCACCTTTCTATCGTAATTGCAGTAGATAGATTCGCCTACCGTCCGGTTCACTCTCCACCCCGGTCTTTTTAACAGGAGTAGATGTTTATCACTTGCTTCCTGTCTCTAATTACTTCTGAAGTCGGCTTATTCTCGTTCACTCCTAGTAGCCACTTGCGTATTAGTGGCGTTACCGCCTTGCTTTGAGTGGATGGATTAAAAAAAACAGAATTGGTAACTTTCAGGGAATTTTGAACAGAGCCCTTTAGTCTATCTAAGGAGGTACATTGTTTACGCCGCTAACGTGAATATCGTCTCAATTCGAACTTATAACGTCACGCTATTTATTAGAGAGTGGAAGTAACAGGAGATTAACTGATAACTGACATCCATTAGACATGGTATGTGGAACTAGAACAGTATACTCCAATAAGCGAAATAAAGGGTTATTCCAACCACCTGAAGAAGGCCGTAGCGCACAAACGCCGAAACGTTGTAATAAATATGGCAACAAAGAATAGTCCGAATAATGTAAATACCTTATCTCAGAAATATAGACATATATTTTAACGTTTCTTTGACTAAACTAGACTATCTATGAATTCTTTTGCATGACTTGACAAACGGATTGAAATCATGTTTAACCAAAGTCTTTATCAATTAGGCCAGGCATCCTATAATGGTAATGGTAATATTAGCCGTTTCCCTATAAGGAAATATTTGGTATTCATTGACAGACTAGCCGGTATTGTTTTCGGTTCAAATTTATTAAATCATGTCTTTTAAAAACTTTTTTTAGAAAAACAGGATTCTCAAGTCCAGTAGCTGGTATAGCTCTTTCCAGTATTGATGGGAGTTCCCTTCCTAACATTTTCTTTGAATTAGTGTTGAATGTAAACATCTTGATTATGTCATTATTTTCTCATCTCAAGTCCAGTAGCTGTTATCGTTCTTTCCATTATTGATGGGAGTTTCCTTTCTAACCTTTTCTTTGAAGCAGTGTGGAACGTCAACATCTTGATTATGTCATTATTTTCTCTTCTCAAGTCCAGTAGCTGTTATCGCTCTTTCTAGTATTGATGGGAGTTTCCTTCCTAACCTTTTCTTTGAAGTAGTGTGAAATCCAACATCTTGATTATACCATTATTTTCTCTTTAAATTACAAGTGCTATCCATTTTAGCTGTTATTAATCTTTCCAGTTCTGGTTTGGGATTCCTTCCTAACCTTTTATTTGAAGTAGTGTGGAATGTCAACATCTTGATTGTGTCATGATTTTCTTTTCGGGTTATATGTTTAGTCAAGAGTTGGCAGTCTTCAGTCTTCTTTCCGTTATTTCCTACATTTCTTTGTTTGCGATTGTGTAGCGCCAGTCCCCAATTTTCAAAACGAGATGTTCTGTAGTAAAACCCTCAAATTTCACTCTCCCCAAGCATTTTTAAACCATAGATCATAGAAAGTTGTTAATTATAGTTGACTATTTAGATATTTCTAAATGAGTTTGCCGTCACCCCTGACATCCATATGAACGTCTCGATCTGGTTAGAATATTTAAGGACACAACTCGAGTTTTCACGTATTTATGTGTGTGTGTGTGTGTTTGTGTGCACACGTGTGTGTGTGTGTGTGTGTGTGTGTGTGTGTGTGTGTGTGTGTGTGTGTGTGTGTGTGTGTGTGTGGGTGTGTGTAATACAATCTAACAAAAAGTTTTCCAGCTACTACCACCAAAATACGAACTCAGTACACCGATTTCATTATCTGCGATGTAACCGTTTGTACAGACCTACCCTTTCACTGTCGAAACTGTTAACTATAACCCTCTCTTCTAATCCAATAGCTTCATGTCTCGCACCTCTCACCTGTGGAACTCCCTCCCCTCTTCCTGTTTTCTTGGTAGTATAATCTACAACTATTTAAAGGTAATGCCAATCGACGTCTCCAGATATCTTGATCTATCCCCTAACCTTCTCTTCATCCTTTCCTCTACCTATTTGCTCTCGCTCCAACTCTCTGTAACCCCTTGCGTCCTAGTGGCTTATGGCTTGCTTGGGGTGAAACGCTTAAAAAAACTGCACCGTACGGACCGTAACACTGCACATATTGTGCATCACTTCACATCAGATGTTTTGCAAAAAGAATGAATTAATAACTTAACCTTAGTGTCAGATAATAATCTGGTAAGGAATAATAATAATAATAATAATAATAATAATAATAATAATAATAATACCCAAATGAGGATGCACCACCCGGAATCAAATGTTGATAGGCTGTACGTATCAAGAGCTTTAGGAGGCCGAGGTCTAAGCCCACTTGAACTAACTCTAAAGACTACAAGAACCGGATTGGAAACATACCTCATATAAACCAATGACCCTCAACTACAAATAATAAAACATCAAATCCACTCCATCAGCAAAGAAGCTGCACTTTTCAAGAAATAGCTTAATGTAACCGAAATCCGGTTTTATGGTAACTGCACCGTATAGAACAGCTCATCTACTCAATGCTTTGTCAATATAAAGAAAATATAACCACTGCACGTGTTATGCATCACTTCACATCCGATGCTTTGCAAACAGAATGAATTAATACCTTAACTTAACCTTAGTGTCAGATAATAATCTGGTAAAAAATAATAATAATAATAATAATAATAATAATAATAATAAGCCTACTGAAGAACAGTAGCTCCGGATACAAGTCACAGACTGACAAACAGAAGCACCTATTCTATATTGTTGATCTTGAAACGTTTGCCAAGTATTACAACTGAAAAATCTACTCACCATTGTCAAAACCTTCAGCGAAGACGTTAGGATAACGTTCCGAATCGGCAAATATGTCAAAGCCACCTTCAAAGGCGGTAAATTAAAGAAAACTAACGATGTAGACTTTGATAAAAGACATAATTAAAGAACTAAACCAAGATGGCACATACAAATACCTAGGAATAAATGAAGGAGATGTGATACAACATTCAATTATAAAGTAAAAGATCTGAAAAGAATATTATAAGAGAGTCCGTTTGATACTAGAAAGCGAACTTAATAGAGCCAATAAAATGAAGGCTATCAACACAGTAGCTACAGCCATCTAAGAACTTGTCGGAGTTACCTCCTCTTAGGCTCCTTAAACCGGAAGAGAACGGGTCATTTCGACCTTGACCTTTCGGTTGTGCTCCCTACACGCTGTTAACTCTTGGTAGAGACTAGCAAGTTACCTTTTCAGTTTAGTTATATTACGAACCTAGTCATAATATACTTCTAGGCATTTTTAGGCTTTGGTTTTCTTTTAGCTAAGCTCTACTCATTTTTTAGATAGACTTTACTGTGTTAGTTTTACCAATCCTCTTGCTAGTCCCCCTTACCACAAGACAGTGACTTCTCGCTAAATTTAGGGTCGGTGACTGAAACGGTGGGATACGCAGGCTTCTGGCCTCCGTGACCAGGACGTCGACCACCGGGCTGTGTATGAAGTTACGCTCCCATTTTATTGTCTGCCAACTTGACAACAGTTGGAAACTTTCCTTCTCTCTCCCCTTCGCCTACTACTCCTGGCTTCTTGTCCTGTTCGACTCTTGGCATCCCGTCCCTACTGATTGCCTGCACGTCGTCCATAACCTTTCCCGTACACTTCGTTAGTAATTATTACGGGAGGTTACTAATATCGGACTCGACCGGCAGACACGCAACGCCTGCGCTGGACCTTTGACATGCCCGAACAACATCGCAACGCCAGCTCCTCTTTCCTTCCCAACACGTCAAGTTGGCATCCCGGCAACGACCAACATCAACCTCAAACTACAATGACCAGCAGCGATTATCTGCAACGACCGACATCAACTTCAACTACAGCGATCATCTGCAACGACCAGCAGTGACCACCTGCATGACCAGCAGCGATCACCTGTAACGAGACCTGTAACAATCAACCTCGACCATCAATGCCTGTACCGGAACATCTGCATCTCTACCGTTCCGACCGCCTTTATTTCTTTATTACTTTTCTAGAATAAATTAGCTTATATCCTATATATCCTCGTTCTGTCGTCTATGTTCTTTCACCTTGTCAGATTTAACGTCTTCGAAAATGTTAGCGGACCTCTCGCGACCTCATTACCCTTTTTTGATACGGGGGGCGCTCGAGGGGTCCGCTACAAACTAAACCAAGATGGTACATGCAAATATTTAGGAATTAATGAAGATGGGATACAACATCCAATTATAAAGAAAAGATCTGAAAAGAATATTATAAGAGAGTCCGTTTGGTACTAGAAAGCGAACAATATGGCCAATAAAATGAAGGCTATGAACACAGTAGCTACACCCATCGTAACATACAGTTTCAATATTATTTGATGGAAGTTGAATGACATTAAAAGATTGGACACCAAGACCAGGAAATGCTTACTCACTTGAAATCAGATATTGATAAACTGTACGTCCAAAGAGCTTTAGGAAGGCCGAGGTCTAATTCAAATTGAACTAACTCTAAAAACTACAAGAATCGGATTGGTAGCATAACTCACAAAAACCAATGACCCTCTTTTACAAATAGTAAAACAACAAATCCACTCCATCAACAAAGAAGACGCATTCTTCAAGAATTAAATTAATATACCTGAAATCCTACCAACAAAAAACGAAGCGAATACTATTTATGCTAAACGCATAAATCAGAAAGCAAAACAATTTTGCCTAATGAAATTACAAAAAACTGGGGGGGGTGCAAGACGCTTCAGAGCAAATACCTAAAAAGAACGAATGATGCTGATAGGGAACAACAGAAATCACACCAGTACCTGAGGAGCACGAGGTTCAAAGCTGAGACAGAAAGACTACTTATGCTCATGACCAAAAGCGTCGCAAACTATCAAGGTCGCAGAATCAGGATCTTCGGAAAATATGGTGAAACTTTCGACTATATTACCTCAGAATGTCCTGAACTACCAAAAAAAAAAATGAATATACCCACAAGCATAATAAGGTGGCGACATATGTGCATTAGAAGATATGCAAGAAGCACAAAATCGAAACCACTGAGAGACAGTATGAGTACCAACCAGACATAGTTACACAAAATAACGATGTATCTATCGTCAATTCAAGCTGACAGGGGAATAAAATCAACAGACCAGATATTATCTTAAAAAGATAAGAAATTAAGGAAGTGTGTGCTTATTGACATAGAAACACATTCATAAAAAATATTGAGGAATTGTACATATACAACGATTGAAAATCGAGATTAACAAGATGTGGAGAATGTAGACTGAGATTGTGCAGTTAGTAATTGGAGCTCTGGGCCACGTGAGAAAAGGAATGGATAATATTATTAACAGTGTCCCCGGTAACATCAAAATGCAAGTTGGCCAGAAGGTCGCGCTACAAGGAACATTCCATATACTAAGAAAAGTGCTATCAATTAAATGAGAATTCTCTTATAGAACCTAAGGACTATAGTTTGTACCAGGCTCTACCGGTTACAAAGCAGGAAACACAACATACACAAATAATAATAATAATAATAATAATAATGATAATAATAATAATAATAAATTTTATAGACATTCACACAGTTTGCATATAAAAGACAGGTAAAATCCGTATATTCCTCTTTATTGCATTCTTCAAGTGATATGTGTTAGGATTTCAATCGAAGCATTTAGTCCACGAGACAATTTTATGGGACTTTAGAATACACACAGACAGAACAATCCAAGCTAATTGACCAATCATTGTAATGAACGGCCACAAAATGAGAGTGTAATTTATTCACTGCATACTCATTTCTGCAGACGCTAATGTTTATTTGAAGATCAAAATACAAAGATGTGGCACATGAAGACATCGATAATTCCAGTTGTCTTTGGGGCTTTGGTTTTGATTGGAAATTGTCCTGGAAGAATCAATGAAAGGCTCCCTCGTACACCAGGTCTTAAAGAAATACAAAAATAATTTCTTACAACTACAGCTCTTAAATTACAAAGTACATTATCTATATAAAATATATGTGATCTGTGTTTATTTTATTCATTTTTTAAAGTGACCAGTGTATATTTGTTACAATTTCCATCGAACCTTTTATTTAGTCTACGGGACAATCTTATGAGACGTTGCAATACACACAGACAGAATAAAGATAATCACCCAGAAATTGTTATCAGAGACCAGAAAAATATAATGTGTCTTCTTATTTACATGGCAGTCCTACGGACTGCAATAAATCTTTGAAGATTCGAAAAACTATCAAAATACAAGGCAATTGAATTTGAAATCTCAAAAATTTGACACATGGGGATACCAATAATTCCAGTTGTAGTTGAAGCCTTTGGTGTGATGGGAAAAGGTTACGATTGACTTAGCGAAGGAACCCCTGCTAGCCCAAGTCTTAAGGAAATACCAAAAAAAAAGTACTCACAAGTACATCTAACACTTTACGAAACTTTACGAATTATTTATGTAAAATGTGTCTGATCTCAGTGTTGTTTTTTGTTTGCTTTTTGATTTTTTACAAAAATGATCAATGGTGCCTATTTTTAACCTTAGGTCTCTGGTTGGGTGCCGGAAGGAAATGAGTTCAAAAGAAATTAGACAATAATAATAATAATAATAATAATAATAATAATAATAATAATAATAATCCAACAAATTCAAAAGTGAATGAAGACAAGCAAGCAAACCATAGCATACACATTTCAGCGACAAAGAACCTTCAAATGAAGACAAAGGTAAATGCAATGTACCAAATCCAAAAACGATGGCCATTAATCAATACTCTGCCCACGTCAATCAAATGTCATACCCATCAGTGGTTGCGGATTAAAAAATAGAAGCAGAGGTTTTACTCTTGCTGCTCAGGATCGATGCCTGTTCAATAGAATTTGCCCAACATACCGTAGAATTGTGTCAACCGAAATGCAGATTATGTGAGGAATATCCAAAAACAATTGAAAAATTGAGTAAGCCAATATCTGGAAAATCTGTGCCTTTTATGGAAAGGAAAATAAGAAATTGGTATGACTTCACAAACTCGATTACAAATATAGGACCTGTGACAATTACATGTAACAATGTAGTAGATGAAGACATCAGTATTTCCAGTTCTGGTTGGGATCTTGGGTTTGAGCGGAAAAGGTTCTAATAAACTTTATTAATGGATCCCTGGTAAACCATGCTTTAATGAAATGGTAATAATTGTTCCTATAAGTTACAATTTTTTTACAAAAGGTGTTCAGTGAACATCTCATGACAGCATTTTGTCTCTGGATGAAATCAAGAAAGAAGTGAGTATATAAAAGAAATCGATGAACATAATATAAATAATAATAATAATAATAATTATTATTATTATTATTATTATTATTATTATTATTATTTAATTATTTTCTTTATGTCAGTGGAAAGTGTCATGATGTCATTTCTAACCTCAGGTCACTGGGCCCAACCCGGAAAGCAATGTGTACACGCCAGAAATCAAAGGAAATAAAAACAACAACAATAATAATAATAATAATGTTAGACTACCGATTACCTGAATAACGGACTAGAAATCTTTCAAGGATATTCAGTGTCACCCACTTCAGTTTTGTCTGTTCTTAGTCCCTTTTCGAATAAACTATACACAAATAACTATGGGTACAAAATAATCAAAAAAGTATTCACTCTCCTACTCTACATGGATGATCTCAAACTTTTTGCTAAAGAGGGCAATGAGTTGAAGGGCCTCCTCAATGTTGTAAAATATTGTTATTGGAAATAATAATAAAAATAATAATAATAATAATTGTTATTATTATTAGGTAATTTTTTTTTTTTTTGTCAATGGAAAGTGTCATGATGCCATTTCTAACCATAGGTCGCTGGGCGGGACCCGGAAAGAAATGTGTACACGCCAGAAATCAAAGGAAATAAAAACAATAATAATAATAATAATGTTAGACTACCGTAAAGACTTTGATAGTGAGCCACTCTCTTGGATCCCCGAAGACTTTGAAAATATACAAAGACTCCCCAGTGATAGTAAATTTTCTTAATGACAGCATGGGAATGTCGAACGCAACATTATACCTAAATCATACCAGAAACACTGCCATCTCCAACCACCTGGATATTCGACGAGGAATTCTTCAAAGAGATTCCCCGTCACCCCTTCTGTTTTGTCAGGCCTTAATCCCTATTACGCATGAATTAAGCAACAATAGCTATAGTGACAAACTACACAAGAAAGTATTCAATCACCTACTCTACATGGATGATGACAAATTCTTTGCCAAAGATGTCAATGAGTTGAAGGCTCTCCTCAATGCTGTAAAATGTTCAGCGAAGACATAAGTATGGATTTCGGATTAGATAAATGTGCAAAAGTAAGATTCAAGAAAGGGTGAATTACAGAAACACACCCAACAGATTTAGATTTTGTTACAAGAATTAGGGGACTGGGACAAGAAGAAGCCTAGAAGTACTTAGGAATTAGCGAAGGAGATGGTATATAGCATACCCAAATGGAAGAGCAGGTAAAAAAGGAGTACTACAGGTGTGTACGTCTGGTATTGTATCTTGAGCTGAAAAAACAGACTATTAGGCAAAAACACCTTAGCTGCCCCTGTGGTGCTACAGTTTTAACATCCATAACTGGACCATAGCTAATATTAAGCGAATGGACAGCGTGCATCATCTCAGAGTTGATGTTGATCGTCTATATGTACTCAGATCCGAAGGAGGCAGAGGATTACTTCAACTAGAACTCTCTTACAACACCTCAACAATTGGCCTTCAAAGATACCTGGAAACTACAGAAGACTGGATGATGATATGTGTCAACGAACATGAAAGTAGTGAACTTCTTTATTCAGTAATAAAGGAAGCCAAAAAGTTCAAAATGGAGTTTTAAATGGGTGAAGAAATACAAGTGAAGCACTATAATTTGTCTGAAATAATTAAAAAGAAAGCAAAGCAAATACAACCGACCAGATACAGAAACGGTGGCAAAATAAACCGCTTCACGGTCAATAATGTGCCCGTACGAATAATCTGATGTAGACAAACCTCTTACCCATCAGTGGCTGATTTAGCACAGGGCTAAAAGCTGAAACCGAAGTTTTCATCTTTACTGCACACAGCCAACGCTTGCTAACTAGAAATTATCAAGCCCACATACGAAAAAATTGTTAGCCAAAAATGCAGATTCTGTGATAAATATCCAGAAATAATTGACCATCTTGTATACAGTTGCACGATGTTGGCATCTATTTAATATAAAACCTGTCATGACACAGTGACCAATATCTACACTGGAGAATCTGCAACTTTTACCGATAGGAAACTGCAAGAAATTGATATGAACACCACACATACCCGGTTTCGGTGGTAGGATGTGTAATACTTTTATGGGACTTCACCATACACAAAGGACAAACAATCAAAACTAATCACCCAGACATTGTGATTAGAAACCGCAAAGACAAAAAGTGTCTCCTTCTTGAGATGGCAATCTCTGCGGACTGCAATTTATCTTTGAAAATCTTCAAAAACCTATCAGAAAAAAAGACCTTGGAAGCGAAATCTCAAAAATGTGGCGCATGCGAACATCAACAATTCCTTTTGTAGCTTTTTTGTAAAAAATTTTAATAGACTCATTCAATAGATTCCTGGTAGCCTATGCATTAAAGAAATACAAAAAAATAGTTCACACGAGTACAGCCCACACCTTACAAAGGGCTTAACCTATGTAAAATATGTGATTTTTTTTTTCAATATTGATCTGTAGAAAATTTCATGATGCCATTTCTGACCATAGTCTCTATTCGTGACCCGGAAAGAAATAAGAACACACCAGACATCAAAAGAAATAATAATAATAATAATAATAATAATAATAATAATAATAAATTGTCAAAACACAAATATAGCTCATGAATACATAAAAAAAAATTATATATATATATATACGGGTTCGAGGTATGAGGGTCAGGCAGATCAGTTTCCAGGAAACTGACAGCCCGACACCGGCACATGAGATTCGATTACAGTAGTGAAGGTTTCGTGCAGGGCCATCCACACTTTTTGAAGGGCCGAATACAGAGACCTGGTGCACTACATGCCACAAGGTCCCCAAACAACCCTCCTCAGGTTTTTAATTCAGAGATGTCCTTCTCCTAGACCAGTTGCCATCCAAGGCTATAGAACCCAATCTGTCCTGCTATTTTACCCATAGCTGGAGGGAGAAGAAGAGGATTCACACCTTTCCCAAGGGTATTAGCACGTAAATGAATGTAATGGATTCAACCTGGATACGAACTCGGCTCTGCGAATACTCAATCCAAGCCGATATCCACCGTGCCTCCTCCAACCACCTGAATATTCGACGAGCAATCCTTCAAAGAGACTTCCCGTCACCCCTTCTGTTTTGTCAGTCCTTAATCCCTATCACGCATGAATTAAGCAACAATATCTATGGTGACAAACTACACATGAAAGTATTCAATCACCTACTCTACATGGATGATGACAAATTCTTTGCCAAAGATGTCAATATATATATATATATATATATATATATATATATATATATATATATATATATATATATAAATATATATATATATATATATATATATATATTTTTAGCGACGACTGTAGAAGTAGACCGCGGACAACTAACAGAATGTAGTTGTACTCTTTATCAAATGGTTTGATATCATTTCAATCTTACCTACATTGTTGTAATGGAAGCAAGATGCGTATATTATGAGCAGATGTAGAATATATAACAGATGACACTGAGATTGAAGAGGTTAAGGTTATTTGTGATCAGGGAAGCGTAATAGTAAATTTATATTATGTAACCTTCTGGAGAAATTTGAATGTCCGTATGTAATGTATATGACTATGAGTGTGTTGTGCCTGAGCGACTTACGGGATGCTTCTGCCATTTAATATATAGGCAAGCACTTACACAGGCAAACTCATGAATTCTTTTGTTTTGGAGGCTTTGGGTTTAAATGGAAAAGGTCCTAAAAGTTTCATTGAAAGAATCCCTGCGTAAGACACGCTTAGGCGATCATGTATCTTTTGATACATGACTGACAAGGCAGATTTTTTCCTGCAGTAGGTTGCCATTTCTTTCTTCGTTGGAGCAGTTACCATCCAAGTCTGTCTTGCTATTTACCCATAGCTGGGAGTGGGAGAAGAAGAGGATTTATAATGATTGCAATGGATTTGAATGGAATTCGATCTCGGCTCTCAGATTCCTCAGTCCGAGCCGCTATCCATTACTCCAGTGTGATCCTCAGGTCATTATCTATGTAAAATACACGTTCTCTTAGGTTGTTTCTTTCTTTAATTAAAAACAAAATTACAGTGGTGACCGTCATGATAGTATTCCACACATTAGATCTCTGGTTGAGACCCAGAAAGAAACGAATATACACCACAAATCCAAGAAATAATAATAATTATATTAATAATAATAATGCTTGTTAAGTAGGAATTATCAAGCACATATATATATACTAAAATATTGTGTCAGCACAAAATGCAGATTCTGTGATAAATATCCAGAAACGATTGATCATCTTGTATCAGGTTACACGATATTGGCACCCAGTGAATAGAAAACCCGGCATGACAGAGTAGACCAATAACTCTACTGGAAAATTTGCAACTTCTACGAGAAGGAAACTGAAAGAAACTGGTATGAACACCACCCAGACCCGGTTACGGAGATAGGACCTGTTACAATTCTATGGGACTACACAATACACACTGACAGAACAATCAAAGACTATTATTATTAAAGGCCACAAACAAATGGCAGTCCCTGCTGACTGCAATATATCTTTGAAGATATTCAAAAAGCTGTCAAAATACAAGGACCTTGAAATAGAAATCTCAAAAATGTGGCACATGGAAACATCAACAATCCCTGTTGTAGTTGGAGCCCTAGGCCTGGTTGGAAAAGATTGCAATAGACTAATTGAAGGGATTTCTGGAAGTCCATGCCTCAAGGTGATACAAAAAATTGTTCTGACAAGTACAGCCCACACTTTACGAAGGGTTTTATATATGTAATTTTTTTTTTTTTTTTTGTCAGTGGAAAGTGTCATGATGCCATTTCTGACCTTAGAACTCTGGGTAGGACCCGGAAAGAAACGTGTACACGCCAGAAATCAAAGAAAATAAAAACAGTAATAATAATTGAATCTAAATCTGAAAAATGTGGTACATGGAAACATCAACAATCCCTGTTGTAGTTGGAGCCCTACGATTGGTTGGAAATGATTCCAGTAGAGTAACTGAAGGGATTCCTGGAAGCCCATGTCTCAAAGAGATACAAAAAATGTTCTCACAAGTACAGCCCACACTTTACGAAGGGCTTTATCTATGTAATTTTTTTTTTTTTTTTTTTTTTGTCAGTGGAAAGTGTCATGATGCCATTTCTAACCTTAGGTCCCTGGGCGGGACCCGAAAAGAAATGTGTACACGCCAGAAATCAAAGGAAATAAAAACAATAATAATAATGTAGTTGTATTTATTGTGTATGTTATCTGCGCATGTTGACACTCGGATTTATTTATAAAGAGAGCACTTGCTTTTAGTCTTTATGTTTGAAACTGATGTAGATTTGCGGAGATTATATTTATGATGGTTTTGAATGGCATATTTTAAAATGATGGCTTATTTATAGCCCTAACACTGAGTTGTGATCATTGTTATTGCATTAGACTGACCGCCTGTCTGCTGGCGTCATTCAATGAAGATATATAAATACTCTTGACGATTGAGAATCATTAACAGAACAACTGTAAATTATATTTATTTGAATAATTGTTTTCTTCCACACAGATATATCCCAGGACCTAGAAGCAAACGAAAAAAGTACATTTACTATTTCTAATCACTAAGAGGAACGATCATTGCCCTCCACAACTTCCAATCCTTAGTAGAGTTTGTCTCCTTATTGTCTACAACGCTTTGCTTGCCATCCATTTACACAATCTTATTAGATGGGTTTTTCACTGTTTCCCTCGGTACTTCGATATATCTTGTGAGTATCAAATTCTCCTAGCCTTTATATTTCCCAGATAATTAAGACGGAAATGATCAACTGTAAAATCTAATGTGTTTGTGCAATTAAACGAGTGAAAAGTGATTTCAAAAGAAAAGTTCGCCTGTTTACGGCACACACGTTTTCATATTAAGAGAAAACGTCCCAGATCTCCATTCCATTTCCATTCAAATTGTGCGTGTGTGTATGTGTGCGCGCGCGCACACATACACACACGGGAGAGAGTGTGTATATATTTTAATTTAATGGAAGACCCCCAAAAAATATATCGGCAAAGTTTAAAATAAAAAAGAAATCTTGTTTATCACCGAATAATTTCAGAAAATTAAGCAAAATTTCATAATTATCTAACATTTATCGTTAAAAAAATGAATTTTTTTTCGTGTTTCTAATTTTATGATTTTATTGCTTAGCTTCGGGTAGGAGTTGTTCAGACTAACTGTGACGAGAATGTATTATTCAAATGGTTTACTTCAAAGTGTAGCTAAACTGCGCATGAGTTCATGAGATTGCGTGTGTATCTGCTTGTCCATAAGTGCTTGCCTACACATTAAGTGGCAGAAGCATCCCGTAAGTGGCTCAGGCACAACACACTCATAGTCATATACATACGGGAATTCAAATTTCTCCACACAGTTTCATAATATAGACGAGAGAAAAAAGAGAAACCGCAAGGATTTAAAAATCAAAATGCAAAAGTTATACCGACAGTCGAAAATTATTCATGCACCCATCAAGATGAAATGTAATCTGTTGTAACTAGTTTAAAAACTAATTTTGTTGAGTGTTGGTTGTTCGTTTTAAGGTAGATGGCCGAATCTAATCGACAAAATGAAAAAAAAAGCAATTGCGCGAAATTAAATATATAAAATGGCTACAATTTACTACAGCGAAACCTGTGTATCTATATATCCATATATATATAAATATATATATATATATATATATATATATATATATATATATATAATGAGGAATCATATATATATATATATATATGAGGAATCTAAATGAAATAATAAAAAAAAACGAAAGAATACTCATCTACAACCCAGTGTGTCTAACGATTTTAATTTTTTATATTAATTTTTTATATTAATTTTTTATATTAATTTTTTATATTTTTTTTATATTTATATTTTTTTCATTGTTCAAAATATATATATAAATTTAAAAATAATTTACTCTAAAATTCGCTTGAGGATGAAATGGAACTAATGCCTTTAATTTAATTACAAAATCAAATTCGAAGCTTTTAGCTTCCATTTTTGAAACATGGTTAGAACTGTGTAACAAAAAAAGCATATTTTAAATCAGTTAATTTATAATATTAAAGCTCTGTAAATTTATACTATTACGCTTCCCTGATCACAAATAACCTTAAACTCATCAATCTCAGTGTCATCTGTTATATATCATACATATGCTCATAATATGCGCATTTTGTTTCCATTACAACAATGTTGGTAAGATTGCAATGATATTAAACCACTTGATAAAGAGTACAACATTTTGTTAGTTGTCCGCGGTCTACTTCTACAGTTGTCGCTACAATTATATATATATATATATATATTAAAAAGAAGAGAGAAACCGCAAACGTTATTGTAATGTGTATTTTTTAAGAATAAAGCATAATATATTTTTTTTAAATATCCACATTAAAAAAAAAAAAGCGTTTGCGGTTTCTCTCTTCTTTTTAATATATACATTTTTCTCTCGTTGGAAGTACTATAACCTCTTCCTTTATATATATATATATATATATATATATATATATATATATATATATATATATATATATATATATATATATATATATATATATATATATATATGTTCAAATTAATAAATAATGCAGCTTAATTAATATTGTATGATAGTCATTCAAAGAATAAATCAATAAATTTAATGTAATTAATGGCGAATTCACTTCAGTAACAGATTAAGAAGGCATTAACTTATTGACCACTCACTGAACGAAGCGATCCTTGTTTTTTATTCATTATACAATGGATTATATTATCAATTGTACATTATGGAGTTTTCTTGGTCTCTCGCTCAACTGCGCCCGACACATAATAATCAAGGGGGTTGCAGTCTGGGGAGTTAGGTGACCAGTTGTAATGGGTGATGGTGTCTGAGTTATGTCAGAGTTCTCCTGCTGGTTTGGCATGGTACACAGTTTTATTACCAGACATAGGGACGTCCAGCAGCCACTCTCTTGACCCAGGGCAGCAATACTTCCTCAAGACACTTGATATAGGCCTCCATGTCGAGTTTAAGGCTCTGTGAGAGGATGAATGGAGATATAATGTCGCCATTACTAGTGATCACTCTAAACACATTCGTAATCATAATTAGACTCATCCAACTCTTTTCGAATCCTCTACACTGTCCTCAGTTTGATACCCAAGCTATCTGGAATGTTCTTATTGGAACTTCCGGCGCGAATGCCAAGTAGTACAGCATACCGTTCTCCAAATTTCTGGCGGAGTGAATTGGGTCATGATGATCAATTTCTCACAGATGATACCGAAATGAACCTATTATATTTTGCAGTCAACAAAGTAAAAAAATAAAGCAATTTCGCGAAATTAAATATCTAGAATGGCTACAATTTACACATCAAAACCTGTATATATATATATATATATGTGTGTGTGTGTGTGTGTGTGTGTGTGTGTGTGTGTGTGTGTGTGTGTGTGTGTGTGTGTGTGTGTGTGTGTGAATTTAAAAATAAGTTACTCCAAAATTCGCTTGAGGATGAAATGGAACTAATGTCTTTAATTTAATTCCAAAATTAAATTCGAAGCTTTTAGCTTCCATTTTTGAAACACGGTTAGAACTGTGTAGCGAAAAAACATATTTTAAATCAGTTAATTTATAAAAGTAATGCTCTGTAAATTTACATTGAGCACTATTTTGTAAAAATAAAAATATCTACATATCTACTACATATATACACCGGATTATATATCTTACTGTTTTTTAGATATATATATATATATATATATATATATATATATATATATATATATATATATATACTCTGCTCCTTTTTATAGTTGAGAGAGTCCATGCGTACCTGGATAAATTACCATAACATATATAAACATATATTAATAAATATAAATGACAATGAATGTCTAAGTCTGATCATGATTCGTTCTAATGTTCGAAAATTTTCTTTAAATTCTGTTGAAAATAAAGACAAAAATTGTCCAACATTTGGATCATTTTTATTAATTTTCTCCTAAGTTTTCGCTCACATAAGCCATCCTCATAATGGTTATACAGACATGAAACAAAGATATTTGCTGTTAAATATGATATTTTGTTATTTTGACATGTCCGGTGATAACGGTCGCGGAATAGCAGACGCAGATCTTAAATTAAAGATACGCTTCTATGACGTCATACTTCGCAATAGCTCAACGTATGTAAACAGAACCAATGTCTAGATGAAATGTAATCTGTTCTGACTAGTTTAAAAAGTAATTTTGTTGAGTGTGGGTTGTTTGTTTTAACATAGACGGCCTCCAATATCTGAATGTTCTTTTTACAGTGTGTATGTGTGAGTATTATTATGTTACCAACTAATATCTGTCTAATAATTTGTTTCATGTCTGAAAAACTACCCTGAGGATGGCTCACGTGAAGAAAAAATCTTAATACCGAATTAATAAAAAAAAAATATCCAAATGTTGGACAATATTTAGTCTTCATTATTTACATTATTCGGACTATTGTCCTCATCTTTGTCGCCATATTTATTACAACGTTTCGGCCGTTGTATACTCCGGCCTTCTTCAGTTGGTTGGAATGTCTAACTGAACCCTTTATTTCACTCAGTGGGATAGACTATTCTAGTTCCACGTGCCATGTTTGATGGATGTCATTTATCAATTATCTCCTGTGTGTGAGCGAAATAAAGGGTTCAGTTCGACATTCCAACCACCTGAAGAAGGCCGGAGCGTACAACGGCGGAGACGTTGTAATAAATATGGCGACAAAGATGAGGACAATAGTCCGAATAATGTAAATAATGTACATAATACCTCATCTCAGATATATAGACAAGTATTTAATGTTTATTTTCACCAGAAATTAAAGCAAACATTCAATCATTAGAACGGCTAATGATCAGACATAATTGACATAACTGCGTCAGTATACAGTTATGAAAAACAAAACATGCTACCAAAACGTATTGTATTGATTATACAAACATACAAATAATAGTATTATACTTACTGTATACCTACTTTTATGTTACCCTGTATACATGCTCGCTATATAGATTATTTTTTTCTTTATTATCTGTAACTTGACAGGAGATATTTGGAAAGACTGGTTTGCTGTTTCCTTGGCTCCAGTATTGAATTCATAGTTGTCCTTCGTCAAGAATGCTGACCACCCACGCTATATTATAATTCAATCTCATTTCCTTCAATTAGGAATATCTCTTAATAATCTCAAAAATAACGCGTAAAATGCTATCAGAGGAAACACAACTTTGACACATTTGTACTAATCATCATCTCTGTAATAATCTTCAGCTTTTAAAAATTAAAAATCAAAATGCAAAAGTTATACCGACAGTCGAAAATTATTCGTACACCCATCAATTTTGAATATTTTTTTATCCATTTCACAGAATCTAATGCCCGCATGATGTCAGGTGTTTTATATTTCAATACGCACAAAAAAAGAATATAAAACTCAATTTTTCAGAATAACAGGTTAAATACAATAAAGTTGACAGGCGAATAATGCAAAATAGGAAAAGACAAAATTATTCGTACATTCTGGAAAAATAGAAAAACGAACAATTTTCACAGCATTAATAGTCAATAGCATGGCCTCTCCTCTTTATAACTTGTTGCAATCGTTTTCTAAATTTCTTGATTTGTATCGGTTTTCACCCTGGTCGGGTTGTTTCCAAGTACAGCATCACGGACCATCACTGCCCACGCTTGCTGATCCTGAGCCAGGTCACACGAAATGGCGAGCCAATCGCGATTCCATCGTCGGAGACCAACTACATGTGGACCTGATCATCATCATGCGGCCTCAGCCGAGATTGAACTCACCAATACTTTATATGTTCATTATCTTGTCAAGTAGCTTAATTCTTGATGCTTCACTAGGGCTATCAAGGGTGTTTTTTTATCGTGACACCATCACTAAATGGATTGCCAACCAAGGCTCAGAGATACTCCATTCACTCTCATCTAAGAGCAGGTTTGAATTCAGAGTTGTCCTTCTCCTAGACCATTTGCCATCCAAGGCTATAGAACCCAGTCTGTCCTGCTATTTACCCATAGCTGGAGGGATAAGAAGAGGATTCACACCTTTCCCAAGGGTATTAGCACGTAAGTGAATGTAATGGATTCGACTGGAATTCGAACTCGGCTCTCCGATTCCTCAATCCAATCCGCTATCCATTACTCCACCGTGCCTCCAATGGACCCGATAGCATTGATTGTGCTATGCCACGTGCTCAGCTGCCCACCGACACATTTTCGCCAGCCAAGAAGAGAAGGAGGGAGAAGGGCTACTACCGGTCGACGCGAGCGCGTGTTTGTGCTTATGGTGAGGAGTCGGAGACGTTTGAGGTGAGGACGTGTGTACAACAAAAGGTGTGCCCTGTCACCTACCCTATTCAACTATACAATCGACTACATCCTCGGAAAGGCCCTTGGGGTCTACGCTGGAGTTGCGGTTAGTCAGAATGTCAGGGTGTCTGATCTGGCCTACGCGGACGACATTGTCTTGGTCGGATTGAATTGCGACGATGTCCAAGCTGCGCTCAACCGTGTGCAGGCTGCAGCACGGGATGTGGGTATGACCATCAATGCCTCGAAGACCAAATTTATGCCGTCCCTGGTTGATCCCGTCATCTGGCAGCCACTGACGCTGGACGGGGTCAATCTGGAGGACGTGCAGTCTTTCGTCTATCTCGGATCAACCATTATACCATCCGGGCAGGATGAGGTTGAACGCCGTATAGGGACTGCAAGGTCTGCATTTGTGCATCTCAAGTGGTCACTACGGGGGCGACGGGAGATTTCCACGGCTACGAAGAGACGCATCTATCAGGCTATTGTTCGAACTATCCTTCTCTATGGCTGCGAAACGTGGCCACTTAGAGCGGTTGACCTACGAAGGCTTGAAGTGTTCGACAACGATTGCCTTCGCTGCCTTCTACGATGCCGCCGAATCGATCGTGTGCCCACAACCACTCTATGTCGACGCCTGAATCTCTGTTCTCTTCCACCGGTCCTGTTCCGGCGTCGTCTCCGATGGCTCGGGCACGCAGCTCGACGCCCGGAGGGAGAGCTCTTTCTTGATCAGATTTGAACAAGACTTTTCTGGGATTTTCTTCCATTCTTCAATGGTTACGTTCTTATTCCTGAAGGTTTTTTCATAACCGAAGATTTATTCGAACTTTCAATTCTTGCCATAATTTTTCTATAGGATTCAAGTCAGGACTTATCGAAGGCCATCGCAAAACAGTAATCTTTTTCTTGAAGCCAGGCAATCACTGATTTGGCGTATGTTTGTCATTATTATCTTACTGGAAAGTAAATCACTGACCGAGATGAAGATTTTGCACTGAGAATTGTAAATTTTGATATAGTCTGCAGATTTCATTATTTTCCTTATTGCATTTAATTGCTTAGTTCCCCTTGAGCGAGAACACTCCCAAAACATCATCGAGCCGCCTACATAATTTTAATGTTGCCACTATGTTCTTTGGGAGGAAAGCCTCAACTTTCTTGCGTCAATTCTTCTGTACATCATTATACCCCAAAAGCTCATTTTTTCCCTCACAACATCCCAAAAGCAATTTTCTTTGCCCAAGAACGTTTCGGCAAAATTAAACCGAACAACAATGTGACATGTGAGGAGGGATTCGTTGTGGGCGGTTTCCATATAACCGATTTCTATTAAAAAAAAAAAAAAAGTTGTATTGTGCAAGAAAATACGCTGATACTCAATGCAGCCAAACTATTGGCGATGTCTTTCAAAACAACTCTTGGGTTTATATTATAACCTCGCGACACAGTTTTCGTACAGTTCTCTGTGACAATTTCGGTTTTCTACAACATCTAGGTAAATTCTTTGTCGTTCCAAACTGTTTAAAATTCCTTATAATGGACTGTACCGTAGATCGGTGGATAGCTAACCATTTTGAAATAGTTCTGTAACTATTTCCCGACTTGTGGAAGTTAATAATTCTCTGTCTCAAGTCAACGCTAAGCTCATTTGTCTTCCGCATACTGTTGTTCATACGGGCATTAGATTCTGAGAAATAGATAAAAATATTCAAAATTGATAGGTTTATTATTAATTCCGTCGTTGAATGGTGCAAAAATGTCTTCAACACACCAAAGATCGATTATTATGTTTTTTACGGCTTATCAATCTTATCAGGGATTTTTAGAGCCAAGCCATATTTTCGATTGTAAGAAGAGTTCCTTTTTTGAGTGAATATTGCATTAGCATTTTTCTACAATCACTTTTCCTGATACACGTTGTAGTCATTTACGTGTCAATAAATCTAACAAGCACAAGTGGAATTCGAACTCGGGCCTTCGAATTCTAATTCCGAACTGTTATCCACCACACCACACCACACCACACCACACTCCCCTTCCATCATATCAAGAAGAGAGAAGGAATTTACAAAAAAATATTATTTTGTTATTGGCTAGCAGGTTTTGCAATGTCGGTCGATCGGAGAACTTATCAGTAATTGCTGTCTGTCTGTCTGTCGGCCTCTCTCCCACGATCTCTCTCTCTCTCTCTCTCTCTCTCTCTCTCTCTCTCTCTCATATTTCATATATATATATATATAAGAAATATGTTGTAGTGGTTCCAACGAGAGAAAAGTATGTATATTAAAAAGAAGAGAAGAGAGGTGCCGCAAACGTTTTTGGTTGTAATGTGGATTTATTTAGAAAAAATATATTATGCTTTGTTTTACATAATTTTACGACACGTGTTTCTGGTCTCGTGACCGTCTTCAGGTAAAAGCGGAGATTTCCACATATTATTAAAAATAATTAATTTTTTCCTTATGTTCAATGTTAAATATTCTCGATATGAGACATTTCTCTGTTTGTGTGTTGGTAATCCGAATTTCTTTATATATATATATATATATATATATATATATATATATATTATGAAATGGACAAAGTCCAACAATTATTTTAAGACATTTTATGTTTATACATTCTTTTTATAGATATTAATATTTAAGTAAATGCTCAGTTTATAATAAACAGTATTAAACAAAATTTACCGGCCTGAATGTCCGAGAAATACGGTCCTCCAACAGGATTCGAACCTGTATCCTATACGAAACCGTCATTTAGCTTGACGTGCCTTTAAACGATTTGAAGTTCAAATACAGTAAATTTAGCCTTGCTAACCGAACGCTCCACCGTGGCCAAATCGACGGTTCCGTATAGGATACAGGTTCGAATCCTGGTGTGGGACGAATATTTCCTGTGAAAATTTCTCGGACATTTAGGCCGGTAAATTTTGTTTAATACTGTTTATTATAAACAGAGCATTTACTTAAATATTTGTATCTATAAAAAGAATGTATAAACATCAAAATGTCTTAAAATATATATATAGTTGTTTAAAAATTTTGTATATTTATAATTAGATATTAGTCCGAATTAGAGAGACAATGACTGTCAGTGTTCTGCTTGAAGATTTATGTTTTTATTTAATTTATTCATTTTTTTTTTCGTTTCGTTAGTTATGCATATGTCATATGTACATCGCACATATATCACAGGTATGGATAACCTTTGTCAAAAAAATTATGCAAATAGAATTTCCTCGATCGAGCCTACAACGAGTCAATAATATAAACCAGAAAACCTTTGTTAAAAATTACACTAACAATTCCAAATTACAGTGTTATATAAAAAAAATAAAAATATCCTTAACTTAGTAAACTGTGACCAGAGGAACTGTAACAATAAATATGTAAAAATAAATATTAAATAGGATTCTGTCACTTACGACAGAGTTCCTTTCCTACGATGCTATTTTTTGTGTTAGTCGCGATGATGTTCCTTGAATAAGCACTTACGTCACTGACATGAACGAACGCCATAGTAGAGTAATAATCTAAAATATAACAATACATTTCTATGGAATATGTTAAACATTATTGAGACTAAGGCATACACAAAGGACATAAGTATGATATATATAATGAAATTAAATAAAAATAATACATACAATTAAATTAAATTGCTTTAAGCTGTTTGCATATTTGATGCCATTGGTTACAGGGGTAACATTGCCATCACATCCCACTAGCTTCAACCAAACCTTATGAACAAATGATCTGGCAACATGTAAAAAGTTACTGATATTTAAATCACTATGTTTTGCAGCTAAAGCAACAAATAACTGCATGTCTTTTCATTTCTTAGGTTAACATCTTCCTATGACCTGGTTATCTGAAATAAAAAAATAATATTCTAAATGATCTAAGTGTGTAGTGAACTTAAAACGATATGTCCTCAAATATCACTCGCACTCTACATATATATATATATATATATATATATATATATATATATATATATATATATATATATATGTGTGTGTGTGTGTGTGTGTGTGTGTGTGTGTGTGTGTGTATATATATATATATATATATATATATACGGTGTCCATAAAGTTCATGTGCACTTTAAAAAATTATAGCTTTATTTGTATTTGCGATTGAAATGATTTGTAAAAAGGATTAGAAGTAAGTGCATCTCTATTTTCCAAAGTTTTATTGGAATGTTATTAAAGTTTCCACATGTCCCTCATCATTAGCAATACAAAGGGTAATACGATTTTTGCAGTTCACGGAAAACATATATATATATATATATATATATATATATATATATATATATATATATACGAGGGTGGTTAATTAATTTGAACCTTTTAAAAAGCTTTGTTCTACAATCTACATTCAACAACATTTGATAAGACACCAGTGGTGTTGAAACAAAATGGCTCTTTTTGTAGTGATTTTATAACTATATTATAATTTTAAAATAAATAATTGTATTCAATATATATATATATATATATATATATATATATATATATATATATATATATATATATATATGTATGTATATATATGTATATATATATTGTGGCATGACCATTTTTGTTAGTATTTAATATAAATCCCTAGCCTAAAATTATGAATTTCTTCTTACACTTCTTTCATTCTGTTCCATGGATAAGCACCTACGTCACTGACATGAACAAACGCAATAGTCTAGTAATAATCTAAGACATAACAATATATTTCTATGGAATATTTTACCATAATTGGGAATAAAAAACGCAAGGCGGGGACATTAATGTGATGCATATCATGCAATAAAATAAAAAAAATACTGCATACACGATGTCCCACAAAAAAAACCCAGAAAATTTGGTACAGTTTATTTAATTGTTGAGATTTTTGGTACAGTTATTTGAAATAAAAAGCAAGGGATAGAAATTCAGTAGCCTAAAATAGAACAAAAACACACGTTACATGTGTTGTTCAAACTAAAAAAAAACAAACATTTATTTTATAAAAGAGATAATAATTCTTATCATATAGTGAGTCTAAAATCTCCTGTCTTTTCGTGAGGCAATCTGGAAAATGAGATGAAATTGTTTTAAGCTGCTTGTATATCTCATTGCCTCTCGCGAGATAAAATAACGTGGCATAACATCTTGTCTCTCTTGCAGAACTCGGAAGCAACAGCAAATCTGGTAAAGAAAATAAAATAAACGTATAATTTATTTTTCATATGCATTCAAGGAGAATACGGAATCTCAGATTATAGATATTTTTATCTGTGGATAATTGCTTATGTTGTTTATAAATGGATTCCATACACACTCGACATATATTTTTTTTATTTTTATTAATTATATTTATGAATTATTTTAGTATAATTAGAGAGATAGTATCTACTATTATTACAATTTTATGCTTGTTAGTGTCTTTTCTAATTACGGTCCGATAAATGGCAGTTGATCCAATATGAAAGAGTGGTTGTTGTATAATCTATATAAAACATACAGGTGGTACTCGACTTACGACAGAGTCCCGTTCCTACGGTACGTCTAACGGAATTTTCCGTCTATGTACTTACGTCACTCGTCTGTTTTAAAGTATTACTAAAGTCACAATCTAGCCATAACAACACATTTCTATGGGATATTTTAACATTAATAGAACTAAAACATACACAGAGAACATAAGTATGATATGCTCGGTCTCACGTTGACGGCTGACCTGAGATGGAACAAATACATTGAGCCAATTGCTTCGTCCACCGCCAGGAAAGTTGGCTTCCTGTGCCGCGCCAGAAAATTTTTCTCCCCGGAATCGATCCTCCAGATCTACAAATCAACAATTCGCCCTTGCATGGAGTATTGCTGCCATATATGGTCTGGAGCCCCTTCTGTTTGTCTCGGGGTTCCTGATAGGCTCCAGAGGCGGATATGCAATATAATTGGCCCTGCTCTGGCATCTCGTCTACAGACACTTTCTCACAGACGCCCCATCGCCTCTCTCTGTCTGTTTTACAAATACTTTCATGGCAATTGCTCCGAGGAGTTGCATTCACTGGTTCCCAGACTTCATGAGTTCAAGCGCCCTACGAGGCTGACATTCCGCTCTCAACTCTTCACTGTCGAAACTCTTAAATGTAGCCGTCTCTTCTACTCCAAAAGCTTCATGTCTCGCACCTCTCGCCTGTGGAACTCGCTTCTCTATTCCAGTTTCCCTGAGAGCTATAATCTCCAGCTATTCAAATGTAATGTCAATTGACATCTCCAGTTGCCTTGATCTATCCACTATCCTTCTCTTCATCCTTTCTTCTATCACTCCTATCTGATCTTGCTCCAAATTTTCTGTAACCCCTTGCGTCCTAGTGGCTTCCCGCCTTGCTTGAGATGAAAAGCTTAAATATATATATATATATATATATATATATATATATATATATATATATATATAATGAAATTAAATGAAAATACTACATAAAATTTAATTAAATTGTTTTAAGTTGCTTGCATATTTGTTGACAGTGATGTCATTGGCACTCTATAGATGAGATAAGAAAACGTAAGATCTTGTCTCTCTTGAAGTATTCGGAAGTAGCAGAGAATCCGAGGAAGAAAAAAAAACTAACGTACCTTTTGTTTCTTTCTTATTTTTATTGGCCAACTTATATTTAAAAAAGAAAGTGTCCTTGTTTCTTACAGGGGGTCTCAATATGTATGCATTTATGTACAAGTTTTTAAGCACAGTCGAACGATTTGAACCAAGTAACCAAGCAATGTTTGTCGCTATTTCTTCGTTTTCAGAGCGTTTAAAAATGTCTAATTTCACTTCTATGCTGATAGCTTTCGTTTTCTTTGAAGCACCGCTATGGGAAAATGTTGTACTACTCTTGGTAGGCATAATGAAGGGCAGTGACTTCCCACAAATAAAACATATACGAAAGAGAGCGAATGGAGAATAATCCAATATGGCGTACAAGACGAAACTGACCGACGCTGTCTGGTGCACAAAGCAAACAGAATAACAGTCGTAACAGGAGTGATGGAGATAGTGTCGTAGCCACGAATTGTCGTAGGCCAGGACTGTTGTAATACAGGGACATACTGTATTTTGTTTATTATTTACAGAATCCATTTTCCGATTGAACAAGTGAGTCCATATGCAGCATTCTTAGTACTTTGGTGATTCATGAGTTGAGAAATATTATTTTTGATAATTAAGGTAATCGTTTTAATTTTTTAAGTAAATAACAAATTTTAAATGTCTATTTTATCATCAGATTAAATGAGGCTATGGATTGTGTTCTTATTGTGATTTCAAACTTTTTATATCAGTTTTAAAGCCGAACGCTGTCCTACGCCGCTACTACGATAAAATAATACATATGATTAAATGAAATTGTTTTAAGCTGCTTCTATATTTGTTAACAGTGATGTAATTTGTTCTCTGTAGACGAGATTACGGAGCGTAAGGTTTGGTTTCTATTGCAGTGTTGGGAAGCAGCAGACAGTCGTGGGAAGAAAGTAAAACAAATGTTAGTTTGTTTTACATTTTTATCGAGATATTCACCAAATTAGAAATTAACAATAAAACAGCCTTATCTTTTACAGGGAAACTCAATATATATATGCAAATATATGCATAAAAACAGAACAATCGAAGGTCAGTGGTGAGAAAAGTATGTACGAGTCAAAGGGCATAAGTCGAAACCAGATTGATGGAGATTGCGTTGTAACTACGTATCGTCGTATTTCGGGACTGGCGTAATAAGGAGACTTATGTATTACCGTATTGTAAAAAAATGACAAACGCCGAGTTTAAAAATTGTTGAAATAATTTGTTGTGATTTCATATATTTTATATCAGTTTTAAAGTCGAACTCTGGCTTACTCCGTACAACGATAAAATAAAGCATATGATTAAAAGAATTTTATTCAAGCTGCTGCTATATTTGTTGCCAGTGATGTTATTGACTCTCTGTAGATAAGATGACGAAGCATAAGACCTTGTCTCGATTGAAGTACCTGCAAGCATCAGCAAATCTGGGGGAAGAAATAAAAAACAAGCTCATGATTGTTTGTTGGTATTTTTTTTATCGGGAATTGGTAGATTTATATTTAAAAAAAGAATTGTTCTTGTTTTTAACAGGGCGTCTCAATATGTCTACTGTTGAAGGTTCCTCCCCTTTTTACACAAATGGACTCACCCAGAGTATACATATACTACTGCTGGGAGAACGAACGAACGAAGTTAGCGAACAAGAGTCACTATCAGCGAGCACGTAAACTCAGTAAGGAAGTAATACCACAATACGTCGAGACCGGGTGTTCAACCAGAGTTACAGTCGAATCCAGACATAGAGATATCTACGGCCTCAATTACAAGGACTGTATATATATTTTTCTACTAACCCGCATTACTGGAACTACTAACCTGCATTACCAGTTTGTATTATTACGTTAATACATTTATTTTCCTATATTCATTCTTGGCGTTTGTTATTTATTGGTACCGGATTTCATCTCGGAATCCACAACATATACACATATGTACATGTTTTGAATGATAGTCGCACGATTTCAGTAACCAACCAATGATCGCCAGTGCTTCTCTGTTTACTGAGCGATTAACAACTTCTAATTTCACTTAGCTTTACTTTTCTTCGAAGAACAGCCATCAGAAGACGTTACGGCAAAAAAAATCACGTCAAAAATAAACTCGCACGGCGAATATGACTCTTTCTACCTAGCCACGGTAATTTCAGATAAATAAGACAAAGAGAGAGAATAAAAACTGATGGTTCTTTGAAACATTTGATCTTACGTTCAATAACACGTTTGATAGAATTAGCTGAAAAACTATTGCCAAGAAAAATACACTAAATTTTCACAAGATCCTGGTTAAGTGTACACCAACACGCGATGGGCTAAGGTAGATAGCAAGGTTAAATTTACGAAAACAAATTACCTCCAGTTTGTGTACAAACCTGTGAACGTAGTTTTGCGATAAACACTGGTAATAAACAAACCATTTTTACGTTCAACAAGCACGTCGAAAAAGGTAAAATACAATCATTCTCCTCCTTCATAGTGAATTGCAAGAATGGATGAAGCGAACTGAGTTGGGTTTCAAAAGCCAAATCGTCGTTGATAAAATTAAAGATGGAGAACTTGTCATCAACTTAATGCAAATATACGCTGATTTACGGCATTTTTCAAACAAAAGACTCTCGTAGACACCAACAAAAACGTTGGCCAATCACAGACCCAGGGGACTTTTCATTATTATTATTATTATTATTATCGAAACTAAACTCAAGGCCATCTGTTGCTAAATGCATAAACTCCAAAAACAAAGCAGGACCCAAGTGACCCCAGTAGAGAGCAATGGAAAAAATTTGCAAGGTGTCTTGAAGGGACACATGCGTATACAAACTGACAATGTCAAACGACACTAAAAGATTATTATCAGAACAAAATTTAGAATTCCTATTAAAATTAGAAACCTTAAACGAGTCGGAGATACAGTAAGTGGAGAATGAATTAGAAACAGGTTGAAGTATTTCAGCCAAGCATTTCTCCAGGTCATGCTGTACAGCATTTACCATAGACAAAATTGGGTTAAGAAGTACATTCTGCTGCCTTAGGTAAAGCGTACAATCGTAGATATTTGGAATCAACGGGTCTGATGTGGTTTTATTGGATATAAGGTTTCTTGGAAAGAAGGTTTCTTTTAAATACAGAGAGTAATCGTCTTTGTATATTTGCCTCTATTTTATTGGAATTGTCACGTGTACTTGCAAGACCAATCTTTCTAAACTTTGAGGAATCATCGACAACATAGTTTCTATGAAGAACAGAGAGGTAAAATCGACGGTCGCATATGTACAAGCTCACCTAATCATGCCTCGCTACCGATAGAATAACCTCGGGGTGAGTATCCGTTAATGAATAAACATTAAGATTAGGTTTTATAAGCTATAACATAAACGTGCAACCTACTCTCAACGGATTCAGAGCTGTTGGGTCGAGCGCTTTTATTTCATGTGTGATGCGGCACTTTTGAAAGAGACGATTCCATCAAATCGAAATGCTGGGTAAAATTATTTTTCTCCCTTGCTCTCACTTATGCTCGAGCCCAGGGTACTCACCTGGGCTACTGATACGCCACAATCTACTTCAGATTTTCCTTGATGTCGAGTGGATCAAAATCTTGGTGAAAAAAAAGTGCAACCTATCCTTGAATATATACGGTAAGTAGTCCCTTGCGTCTATCTTACTGGAATACCATTACCGTTCACACACACACACACACACACACACACACACACACACACATATATATATATATATATATAATTATTTATTTAAAAATATGATTCCATCGCTACATAAGAGTTCTCATGTTTCAAATCAAGAGCTGAAAACTTCAATATAATTATTTGAATTAAATTGAATTAAAGTACAAAGCTCTGTTCCATATATATATATATATATATATATATATATATATATAAAAGTTCACCCAGTACAAAGATCAAGAGTCAATTATGTGTGTATTGGATGTACCATCTACACTCGCATGTAAGTTGCACCAGTAGATAGGTCGCATCCTTAGTTTCGGGCCATCAAAGTGGGTATTTGCAGTTTGCTCACAGATAGGTCGCACTATAATCTGGGGAGTTATATGGCCCGTTTTTAACAAAAAATATAACCAATGTTTGTTAAATATTTTCAAATATTAACCTGCATTTCACAACCTTTCTTATGTTTCAATATATGTAGGCAAAGTGATTGGTTGCAATTGCGTGGTATTTAATTATTGAGTGCGGGGCTGCTCGGTTTGCACAAAAAGTTGGATTCCTTCAGTCCTAAAATCACTTGAAAATGATAGTCTTTTGTCATGAATCAGAATGAGCGCTTTTATATGATGTGTGACACGGCATTGTTGAAAGAAGTCATTGTGTAAAATCAAGATGTCAGGAAAAATTCTCTTTCTCTCATGCTCTTGCTTATACTCGAGCCAAGGGTACTCACCTGGCATACTGATACCCCACAATCGATTTTAGATTCTCTTTGATGTCGAGTGGATACGTCGCAGTCCTGATTTTTATCAAACTTTTAGTGAAAAAAGTGCAACCTATCCTTGAATATATACGGTAAGTAGCCCCTTGCGTCCATCTTAGTAGAATACCATTATCGTTCATATATATATATATATATATATATATAATCGACTCTCCCGTCGAGATTCGACGTATGAGGGTCAAGCAGATCAGTTTCCAGGAAACCGACAGCCCGACACCGGCACATGAGATTGGATTACAGTGGTGAAGGCCTCTTGCAGGGCAATCCAGACTTTTCGAAGGTATGAATACAGAGACCTGGTGCACCGACTGCCACAAGGTTCCCAAACGACCCTCCGCAGGTTTTGAATTCAGAGTTGTCCTTCTCCTAGACCAGTTGCCATCCAAGGCTATAGAACCCAGTCTGTCCTGCTATTTTACCCATAGCTGGAGGGAGAGGATTCATACCTTTCCCAAGGGTATTAGCACGTAGGTGAACGTAATGGATTCGACTGGAATTCGAACTCGGCTCTGCGATTCCTCAATCCAAGCCGCTATCCATTACTCCACCGTGCCTATATATATATATACATTTTTATTTTATGTTATGTTTAACGTTGTTATTTTATAGATACAAGTATTTAAGCAAATGCTCTGTTTATGATAAACAGTATTAAATAACATTTACCGGCCTGAATGTCCGAGAAATTTTCATAGAAAATATTCGTTCATAGACAGGATTCGAACCTGCATCCTATACGGAACCGTCATATACGCTGACGTGCCTTAACCACTCATACCATGAACCTTATGGTAGACAAGGTCAATTTACTGTTATAAACTACCATAAGGTTCATGGTGGCCAGTGGTTAAGGCACGTCAGCGTATATGACGGTTCCGTATAGGATGCAGTTCGAATCCTGTCTATGAACGAATATTTTCTATGAAAATTTCTCGGACATTCAGGCCGGTAAATGTTATTTAATACTGTTTATCATAAACAGAGCATTTGCTTAAATACTTGTATCTATAAAATAACAACGTTAAACATAAAATAAAAAATGTCTTTAATAAATAAATTGTCGGACCTCGTCCATTTCTTAACATATATATATATATATATATATATATAATGAAAAGTCTCTCTCTCTATCTATATATATATATATATATAGAGAGAGAGGCACTTTCATTATATATATATATATATATATATATATATATATAATATAATGAAAGTCTTTTGTCATAAATCAGAATGACATGACATTGCTGAAAGAAGTCATTGTGCAAAATCAAAATGTCAGGAAAAATTCTCTTTCTTTCTTGCTCTTGCTTATGCTCGATCCCAGGGTACTCAACTGGCATACTGATACGCCACAGTAGACTTCAGGTTCTACTTGATGTTGAGTGGATAGATCGCACTCCTGATTTTTATGAAAATTTTAGTGAAAACAAATAGCGACTTATCCACGAGTATATACGGCATATAAAGATGAAGAGACTGAAATCTTACCTTCTCGAAATTTAAAAACACACATTGGTACACACCTGGGAATGCGAATTCAATCCCTGGCCCGAGCAGTGCGTACACGGACTCAATGAAAACGGATGAGCAGTAACTGAGCATACTAAAAATAAGAACTAGCTGAGATATCCTTAGACATGATCCAAGAACAGTCTACCAACGTAGATTAAATAATTGGTCCAGTTCTGAATTCTGAGCAGGTTAACCAGATTGATATACACCTGATGAAGGCCGGTGGACCCAACGGCCGAAACATTGTCAAAAGAAAAGATGAGGAAAATACTCCGAATATAAATAGTGTAAATAAAAGAAAAGTTATGGCAAAGGCGCTATTTCCATTGAGGTAAAAGAAGGGGAAAAGAAAGAAAGAAAGAAGAACAGATAGAAGATGCATTTAGCGTCTATTTCTGTAAAATTGAAAATCTTGTCCAATTTGAATATTTTCATTTTTACGCAATTATTTTTAAACTACTGACCTGCGTTCATATTTATGATTGTTATTCTAATGTTCTGTTGAAGTTATTTTTCTAAAATAATTAACAATACAATAGGGAAATGTCCACTGGCATTTTATAGTCGTAGAACACGCCAGCAGCTCTTTCAGCCATTAATTTAAAAATATTGATTCGTTAAAAAATCCAAGTAGGAAAACCGTGAAATTTGAACAGGTATTTCTCCTAGTCTGAATGATAAAAACGTTTAAAATCCTCATTTTAGAATTGCAAAGAAAACGTTTTAACTGCAGTTTTGCATTTCTCACTCTCAAAGCATTTCAATTATTTCTTCCTTCCAATTGTCCATTACACTTTACAATAATTTGTTGTCCTTGTTCTTCAGTTTGAAATTGGTGAATATTACACTCCTTGGAATATATACGTTATCAATTGTTGAGAGAGAGAGCAAAGTTTACTGAACTTTTTGGGCCACAATGTCAGAGACCCCGTTCCGCCAATCATGGGAAGTTTTGGACACATCACAGAAATTAAAAAAAGGACAATCATTAATCCATGTAGACTTACTCTGGTATATATATATATATATATATATATATATATATATATATATATATATATATATATATAAATTTACTGAATCAAAGAAATGAAATAGTTATTCTTTGCCGACATTGTCAAATATTTTCCTTAAATAATATTTAAAAATAAATTAAATATATAAAAAAGGAGCTGATAATATACATACTTATATTTGATATGTAATCATAATTTTAAATAATTTAAGTAATTTTATTACATGTATGTGCTTTAAAAAGAAATATAGTCTATTAGTAATTAAAGGTAAAAATAATATTTTAAAATTGTAGTTCAATACAACGTATTCGAATTCAAACACCCCTTTTAGAAAGAATCATTATGTATGAATTTAACGGATAAAAACAGACGACACGCGTTGAACGGATGTCATAATTCGTTGAAAAATGCAACCTTACCCTATCTAGACTCAATCTCTTTTCGAACGTAATTCATAATTGATACAATAATAGTTAATAAAAAAGAACACGCTACCGCCTCTGCCTCAATTATTGGATTTCTCTGTATCCTTGGAAACAAAAATTATGAATGAATGTGCTTTTAAAACTTTCCCTCTATTCGACACTCCTTCCTCAATATGTGTCCCAGGAACTTCAGCTTTTCCTGGCCCTCCTTCCTCATTATGTGTCTCACCCAGTTGCCTCTTGCTGATGTTAAGTATAAGCCTCCTCCTTGTTTGCAACCTCGCTAAGACCTCATCGTTGCTAACACGTTCGGTCCATGATATTTTTAGCATCCATGAAATTTCATTTAACAGCTCAGTATTCTTTTCTTTGATACCAAAGAAATCCTCCTGTCTCACAATACCCTGCCCAGCTTTTGGAATGTGTCCTTGACCATCCGAATACGTCTACGGATCTCAGTGACGCACTTATCGTTAATGTTGAAAAACATTCTCTATAATCTAGTTTTAGAAATGTTGAATTTACATTTACTATAGTCATCATATTTTCTGATTATGTCATGTATGGCCAACCATACTTTGAAACAGGAGCAAGTTACGTAATATTTTAATAACATTTTTTTTTAAATATTGGGTGTAAACTTTTTTTGTATTTGTTTTATTATTTGATTCGTAAATATTTATTTTCACTTAATAATAATATCACTTAGCCGGATTGAAGTAATATAGAATTTTAATCGATTCATAATATTATTAATTATTAAAATTAAAATTTTAAAAATTGAAAACAATTCTTGTAAAACTTCATTATTCATCGATTAATTTTCCTAACACAATAGTGTCCTTAATAGATCTTATTTATAAAATCAATTAAAAGCTTTTTTAATGATATAATGTCATAGTTTTATTACATATTTTATTTTAAGATTAGGAGCAGATTTTCAGGAAATGAGTCGTAGAAAATTTAAGATTCACAGTCACTACTGAGACCTACTATTAACTAATAAAACACATTTTGAGATTGCAATTTAATTTCTCGAAAATTGATGAAATTAAATAACTGGTGGTAACTTATTTAAAACAAATATTTTTTCCGAAGATTTTCTAAAAATAAATTTCAAAAATAATTTCATTCATTTGTGAATAACTGTCTATATTTCTGAGATGAGGTATTATCCACATTATTTACATTATTCGGACTATTCTCCTCATCTTTTTCGCCATATTTATTACAACGTTTCGGCCGTTGTACGCTCTGGTCTTCTTCAGGGGGTTGGAATGTCAAACTTAACCCTTTATTTCGCTCACTGGGGTAGACTAGTTCTACGTGCCATGTCTAATGGATGTCAGTTATCAGTTATCTCCTGCTAATTTCCCTCTAAAAGCCTTAACCAGGTATTGAACTCACACACTTTGGGTCCTGTCACTGGATCTAACCAACGCCTTTATCCACTGTGCCATGCGTCCTTGAGCGGATAATTCCAACCGCCTGAAGAAGGTCGGAGCGTACAACGGCCAAAACGTTGTAATAAATATGGCGACAAAGATGAGGACAATAGTCCAAATAATGTAAATAATTTGTGAATAAGTCCTGAAAGTTAAATTAAAATCTAACAATTATTTGATTTTTGCACGAATTTCCAAACCAATATGTTTTTAACCAGAAAACAAAAGTGCAAAATATTAATTGTAAATTAACGTCGACCGCTGATGTTAAAAATATAATTCTAACAAAAATTTCGAACGTGCTAGAAAGGATTGAAAAGTTAAATAAAATGATAAAAATATTTTGGTCGTTCCTTTTACAAATAACATAATAAAACTTTGTTTTTATTACGTTTGGGGCCTTTTTTCCTTTTTATTACGTTTGGGGCCTTTTTTTCTCTTTTTATTACGTTTGGGGCCTTTTTTCCTCTTTTTATTACGTTTGGGGCCTTTTTTCCTCATGCTATGCTGTTTTTCAGCGAGCAAGTGTTATAGTAACAATCATCACACAATCGACAATCTGAAATACATTCGTCCACGTTGTGGACTTCTGTAAATATTAAATCTCAGTGTACGTATACCATGGACAGAATATGTAAGAAATAAGGAATTTTAAAGGAAAATTGAAACAAAAAGGACGATTTTACTTTAATCAGAAAGATAAAGTTGAAATTTCTAGGATACATGATGAGGAAAGCGGGCTTAGAGAACGTGACTCGCTCAGCATGTACAGAAGGACAAGGGAAAACAGAATAAAACTATTTAAAAAGATTGTGTAAATGGATCACAGAACAAATATTGTTAGAATTACAATGGATAGGAAGAAGGTGAGAGCCATGACCTATCATCTCCTGAATGGCAACGGTATATAGACGAAAGTTTGATTTGTTGATTTGTTGTGTTTTACAGAATATCAACTTCAATGGGTTATTTAATGCCGACAACATTTTTAGGATAGATTCATATGAATAAAATATGTATTCTTTGGTTTAGATTGGTTTGGTTTATTTTGTTTTACGGCATAATCGACCTCAATGGGTTATTTAATGCCGACAACTTTTTTAGGATAGATTCATATGAATAGAGTATGTATTCTTTGGTTTAGATTGGTTTGGTTTATCTTGTTTTACGGCATATCAACCTCAATGGGTTATTTAATGCCAACAACTTTTTTTTTCTGGTAATATTTTGTTTTGTAAAAAATCTATTTCTGGTAATATTTTTTTCGTCAAAAGTGTATAGCTGGTAATATTATTTTTTTTCAAAAACGTATTGCAGGTAATATTTTTTTTTTTCAAAAACGTATTTCTGGTAATATTTTTTTCAAAAATATATTGCTGGTAATATTTTTTCCTCAAAAATGTATAGCTGGTAATATTATTTTAAAATATGTATTGCTGGTAATATTTTTTTTTCAAAAACGTATTGCTGGTAATATTTTTTTTCAAAAATATAATTGCTGGTAATATTTTTTTTTCAAAAATATATTGCTGGTAATATTTTTTCTTCAAAAATATTGTTTCTGGTAATAATTTTTTACAAAGTATTTCTGGTATTAAAAACTTTTTTTACACTTTTACAATGCTTTTTACCTCAGTTTAGGTGTTAACTATTTGCCTATAGCTGGGACCCTAACAGGTGCTACCACGCCGGGTCAGGGTGGACCTGGGAACACCAGCAATTAAGAGGTGGTTCCACACTCCTCAAACCCCCCTGATCGTAGGCCTTGCTGTTGGACGTAGCTTACCGTCTTACCCAGGACGCGGATGCAGTTTATCGTCATACCCAGGACGCATAGAGAAAGAAGAAGATTTGAACAAATGATTTTTACTAAGACCAGTGGTACGAATAGGAAAAAAAGCCGGCTAGAAATATTCAACGTTCAATAAAGGCTAAAATTTGATAAGGCTATGGTCTGCGAACAAACGACTTGGAAATTCCTACAGTTTTTGACCGACTAGAAAAGTTTTTCACCACGCCGTGGTGCTATTCCCGTTTCGACCGTGTTAATAAAACTGACAAAGGTTCGGTATACATTAAACAAAGAAACGAAAGTATGGCACTGGAAGAAATGTCCCGAATACGGCTGTCTCTCGATATCACCTTGCATAGATTTCTGATGCTAATGATAAAGAGAATTCTTTTGTCATGCATTCAACAGGTGTGTTGTAAGTGACACCTTGGCATCATCTACCTTTCTCTTCTCTCATGACAGACTAATGGACTAGATCAAGGGTCCGCTATTACTGTTTTTTTGGATATATGTATGTACTAGTGAGCCAACCAAAATGAGCTGACTCATTTTATAGTTCACCAACAGAAGGGTTAACCAATCAGAAAACTCAAAATATTCAATCCGACGTGTATAAAGGCAGCCATTTGGTTTTTTCTCCCAAAATATCTTCACTGCCAACCTCTGATATCGAAGACTTAAAGAATTACTTAACAGCTGCTACTTTCTCTGAATCTTTACTGCCAAACTCTGATATTGAACACATTACGGACTTCACTGGATTCTATATTCAAAGACTACGGCAAACATGGTCAACATCGGCAACCTTTTGTTAACTATATGCAAACTTAGGGTTTTAAAATCATTCAGTGTGTCAACAGCATACGTATTTTTATACAAGTCAAGGTCATTCTAGAATATATTTTATAGAGTAATATATAGTATATATACTTTATTATATATTAAATTTGAAACAACCAATATCTTCTTGGCGTTGTAGTTGTTTCGGACGTTGTAATGACATTTGCGGTTGCGTGCCATTGGAAATTTCTCGTCGTGCCAAGTGTGCCATGCGTGCCAAGTGTGCCACGCGTGCCAAGTGTTACTCCAGTTCGCCTTGCAAAGACGTCTGTTGCTACTAATAAACATAGTTCGTTAGTCATGGATTCAGCAGATACTGTAATTATTCATTTAATTTCCTGTTCTGGACGCGGAGTAGCTGCTCTGAAATTCACATCTTGCTTATCATTCCAGTCCCAGATTAAATTATTTAGAACCCACTTGACTAGATTGGTGTACTAACCAATCGAGCAGCTCCCTCTCCATTGTGTCACTGGTTGAGCAATATCAAATCGCAGAAAAATGAAGCTCGAAGAGATAGTAAATCAGATATACTGACAAATAAGAGGCGGAAAGGACACGCTTTTCTTGTCACATGGTAAATGTTCTTACTTTCTCAAAAGGGCTACTTATTTGTTTTTGTTTTTTTTTAGGCAGATTTAAAGTTCCAAGAAAGTTTCGCATTTATATTTCACTTTGGGGAATATGGCACTGCCTGGCACTAAGGTCGGACTTATCGAATTGATCAGAAGAGGTGAGAACATTGAATAGACTGAAAGACACCATGGAAGCTATGTTTGCATCTCAAGAAAGCTGAAGTTACAACATGCCCGGATATACGCGTGTACGAATATTAACTTGACTCATTACCGCATTGCAGATTTTTATTTCAGGGCACACTAAAACTCCTGCAACACTTTTTAATAAGGAAAAATTGGTCATAGAATTTCCAAGCATTTTGTTTAGTATTCCCAACGAAAATTAGCAAAACAGTTTTCATTTAAAGCGATTTCTGAAGAATTTATTTTTTAAAGAGATTTAGCCCCCCTTGAGGAGGGATTTTATAGATTAAAGAACTTAGCATCCAGTTTAAAAAATAAAAGGACAAATACTTGACTTAGACATGGAAGCTATATGATTGGTGATTCTAGATTTTCAAAAATAATGTTTTTTTTTTACTAATATAAAAGCCATCTTACTTATTATAAAACGCAGAATGTGTGTGTGTGTGTGTGTGTCTGTACGTTTATATATTGGATCGGATTTCCTACATTTTTCAACCGATTTCAACAAAACTTCACAGGACAACGTAAAATTTCCTTGCGCTGGCTCTGAAAGCGCCAAAAATAGGAAAAACACAATTGTTTTTGCACGAAATCAATTTGAAAACACGGTTAAGAGACATCACTCGCCAGAATGAAAGGGGGACAACTCATATCGAGTTATACTTATTATAAAACCCAGGTTGTTTGTGTGTGTGTTCGTTTATATATAGGATCGGATTTCCTACATTTTTCAACCGATTTCAACAAAACTTCCCTTTTTTTTTTTGTGGTAGTGTTTCTTATTGTCTTGCACACTTTTTTTTTTTATTTTTACATTCAGAATGCTTTAAAAATTCCATTTACACGACAATTGTTTATAATAAAATTCTATTCAATCGATAGACTCATAACAATTGAAAACAATGTTTTGTTTGAGTTTGGGTTTGACCAAGTCGTAAAAAAAAAAAAAAAAAAAAAAAAACTAATTAAGACATGCGTGTCCGTCAACCTTAAACAATAATCTTTGTCAATTTTATTTTTCAGTCTTTATGATGGTCGATACTTGATCTATCTCTTACTGTTATATCCCCAGGCAACGCTGGGCTCTACTGCTAGTAATTTATAAATTACTCTCGTCTATACTTGGGACACACCTGGCTACCTTTCAGGATGGATTAGTCCGCCAGGGAGCGCTTCTTGAGATACATATCCCTAGCCACTCGCTGCAATCATTCAAGGAATTAAATTCTGACACTTCGTATATCAACTTTAATATTTTTCTCTTTTTCAGTCGAATGGATTTCTATAGTAAATAATCTGGATAGAATTTTTATATTAAAATATTAGCAATATATTTCCATAGATTAAATATTGTTTTTTTCTCTTATAAATTGAATATTTAATGTCGTGTGCAATAAAAAGCCATTTGTGACGATACGCGTTTCATTTGAATAAGCCATCACGAAAATAGAAATACATAATTTTTTTTTAAAGAAATATAGAGAAATTTATTTACTAAAAAGAAAGTTTGAACAAAGTAACTATAAACAATTTTTTTTTATCCTCTGCCAGACGCAATGATGGAGAAAGCATTACCTCGAACCATCGCCAGTGAGACACGCTGCAAGAGCCATTCCGTTTCGCGGGGCTCGTCCCTTAATCGAGACGCAATCGGGCCAATCCTAAGAAGGAACGCCATCGAACGAGAGCCAATAACCCTAGAAGTCTCCACTACCACAGGAGTTAAAAAAAGTCTATCAGCTAGAGAAGAATATTTAACTCTATAAAATAT
>CAHIKZ030005500.1:2027500-2065000 GCA_903632075.3 Acanthosepion pharaonis | reverse complement strand
ATAAATATCGTTGTCAACTATGTAAATCCCTACCTGCATACCCCCAGCCCAGCGGACGTATGAAACAACAGGTAGTGCAAAAAACTGTCTATGGTATATACAGTATGCATATATAAAAATTGTTTTACTTTATAAGTAAAGCATATTCACCTCAATAACTAAAAATCAAATAGAACATTTATAAATAAATAATATAATATATTTTATCCGACGTTCACAAGATTCGTTCATAATGTAGATCTTTGTAACCAAAATAAGTGATTGCCTACAATAAGTAATAACAAAATAGAAGTGTATAACAATACGTGTCAACACTGGTACAAGATTCGGTTTTTATTAATTCATAAGTAAAGATGAATGAATAATATATATATATATATATATATATATATATATATATATATATATATATATATATATATTGGGCATGTTTCATTAAATAATATAGGCAAGTTTTGTCTATTTATTTTAAGTAAGTTCCTTTTATATTGTCTGATAAGCTTAATAACATTATAATTGAAAGACGAAAGGAAAGCGCCATGATACATGTTTAAATCCAGTCTAAGCTTTCGGCTTACATAAGCCATTATCAAAGATGACAATTACATTTCAATATATCAAAGAATACACGGACGAAACAATAATGATAGTCTGTTTTTGTTGCATGAAAAATTTCAAAGCAACAACTAACTCGTGTATACGTGACGTGAAAGCGAAAATCGCGTCGCAGCTCGTGACGTCACATATTACCACGCGAGACTGAAAACGAGAAGTATTAAATATGTGAAGCCGTTGGTATAATCCAATGGCTTCTGTTATCAATTATAAGCATTTAAGAATATTTGTGGAGACAAAACTTCTCTATATTATTTAATGAAACATGCATCAAAGAAAAATTGCTGCCTAAATATACACAATATACATACATACATACACTCACACACACACACACACACACACACACACACACACACACACACATATATATATATATATATATATATATATATAAGGTGTATCAACATTGATTTTGCAAACATTGGGAGCGGGTTCCTCACACCAAAACAAGGACAAAGGTCCATGTAAATATATGTCCAGAAATCCTTCGTTTTTAAGTTATTACGTTTAAAGAATAATTACAGTAGATGGGCGAGTGTTGCCCTGTAGACTAGGTTATATTTGTCCTTTATGTACACTTGTGGCTAGTCTGTCTTCAACGCTTAATGTGTTTAGTAGTGATTTAACTGAGAAGTGCTCCATTTAACCATGGCGGGATATTCATATCGTGTAAAGACAGATATGATTTTTACATACGACCACGCAAATGGTAATGGACGCGAAGCTGCACGGCTGTATCAGATTGTTTTCCAGACCAAAGAAAGCCAAATCATCCAACCTTTACTGCTGTTTTTTTTTTCGCGTTGGTGAGATAGGGTCCGTGGCACCACAAACTATGGGTCGAGGAAGACAGATCCGCTCGTACGCCTGATCACGAAGAACACATTCTATAGGCTGACGGGGACAAATTAGCTATCAGCACACGTCGAGTGACCCTAGCATGTCATACATCTCATAGTATCACATGGTGGTAATATAAGAGCAGTACTTGTATCCTTATCATTTGAAACGTGTGCAAGGTCTTTCGGCCTCTGATCTCTCACAACGGAAGAACTTTTGCCAATGGTTTATTGCATAAACTGCAGATGCGATGTTTTTTCTTTTCTTTTCTGTCTTGTTTACGGGTGACGCAATATTTAGAAAATGTAGAATAATAAATGACACAATCAACCTTTGTGGTCGAATCGCAACGCCCATGGTACAATACAGGCTAGACACCAGCATCAGATTACGATGAATTTGTGGGCTGGAATTGTAGACGACTGTCTGCAAGGACCATTTGTTCGCCCAGCACGTCTTACAGAAGCTGTCTACAGGGTGTTTATTTCGAACAAACTTTCATACTGCTAGAGGGTGTACTCCTGTTAATACGAAGACGCGTGTGGTTCATTTATGATGTGGTTCCAGCACATTTTAGGTACATTGTACGCGATGCATTGGCTGACATCTATCACGATAGTTGGATAGCTAGAGAAGGAACGGTTCCATGGTCTGCAGGTTACTCCAACCTCAATCCTTTGGATTTTTATTTGAGGGGCACCTAAAACAATTGGTTTATGCAGCAGATATTAATAATGCAGAGCCGCTTCATCAACATATCACGGGGGCCTGTGAAACCATTCAACACCTTGTGGTAGTATTTGAAAGGGTCCGCCAGTCAATGATCTGACGGGTGATTGTGCAGAATCATCGGAGGACATTTTGAACATTTGTTATCAGATGCTGTGTTGACGTACAACTATGGCTTTTTAGCTATATGTTTACATGGACGTTTTACTTTGTCTTCATGTGAGGTACACGCTTCCAAAATTTGTAAAACTATTTTTTTTTTGTTTTTTGCATCTTGTACATTTAACAGCGTCTACCGTGAACTTTAAGCTTAATAATTCAAAAACGAAGAATTTGCGGATATATGTTTATGCATGTTTTTGTGTGATGTAATGAATATGCATACACCTGGTCCGCCCCTTACTTAATATGATTGGCTGGTGTCAGTCATAAATACAAACCGATGTGGAGGTACAGGACTACGCCTATTGACGACGCCTATAGTCTTCGCCTATTGCCTACGCCTATTGCCTACCACTACGACGAGGACCAGTCCATTACGGTTACCTGCTAGATTATCCTACTCAGTTACAGTAGTCCCAAACCGCTTTGCTACTTAATATATCCCTATTCGGGAAATATCACTGTGTGAGCAATCCGCTCCCAAAGTTCGTAAAAGTATTTTTGATCCACCCTGCTTATATACAGAGGGCTATACTAAAGTATCCCCCTTTTTATGTACGAGTGGCCTGCCAGGACTCCTGATTTAAGACCCAGTGACTTTTTTCTTTGGGGTTGGTTAAAGAATCAATTCTACTATACCAAACTGGAAGAACTTGAAGAGCGAATACAAGATTTTATGTCTTCTTCAGCATAAGAGTTCCATGTGAAATCAATTGATGCGATTCCTGTGTGGCACGAGAAGCTGTTAGCGAAATCTGATATTCATATCGAATTTTAAATAAAGCCTGAAGCTAAATGCTTTCCTCTCATATCCATTTCTTGTAAAAATTATAGTTAATAAATAAAGTATTTTAAAATGGGAAGTTATTTTTCAGTCACCCTTTATATATATATATATATATATATATATATATATTCACAGGCATAAGTACTGGATACATGTTATTTTCTTTATGTTCGCCATTTTCCTGATATTTGGTAAGTAATATCGCGTAAAGTTGTTTTAGTTTTATGTGGAAGGAAAATTAAAAACTCATGGTTGAATCCATTTTTTTATCAACTTTCATATTTATTATGAAAAATAAATAAACAATTCAAACAGTAATATTCTTAAATGATTATTCCGGAGCATACCATTACCGACGCGCGTTTTTTGTAACCTGAAAGTAAAATTATATTTTTATTAAAGAAGGTAAACGAAACGACAATTTTGATAAACAAATAACTCGCTTAGAAAAACGTCTGATAATTATGCACCAACCCAATAATAATTTTGCCAACGTTGGTCACAGAAGAAGTGATGTCTAAAAGGTCCCTAGATTTAAAAAAAAACCAAAAAACACTAAACAGTATTTGTTTAAATCAATTTATGCATTCTGTGGCATAGAACTGATATATATATATATATATATATATATATATATATATATATATATATATATATATATATATATATATATATATATTAAAAAATGGACAAAAGTCTGACAATATATATATATATATATATTAAGAAATGGTCAAAGTCTGACATTTTTATATTTAACGTTTTTTTTTTTATAGATACAAGTATTTAAATGCTTGTAAATGCTATGTTTATAATAAACAGTATTAAATAACATTTACCGGCCTGACTGCCCGAGAAACTATCCATTGTGGCCGAGCGGTCAAGGCACGTCAGCGTTAATGACGGTTCCGTGTAGGATGCAGGTTCGATTCCTGTCAAAGGACGAATATTTTCTATGAAAATTTCTCGGACATTCAGGCCGGTAAATGTTATTTAATACTGTTTATTATAAACAAACATTACTAAATACTTGTATCTATAAAAAGAACGTTAAACATAAAAATGTCTTTAATATATATATATATATATATATTGTAAATTAACTGATTCGAATTATAGTTTTTCGCTACACAGTAATAACCATGTTTCAAAAACTGAAGCTAAATAGCTTAAATTCAATTATATAATTGATAAATATTATAATAATTTAATTATATAATTCAATTTGAAGTTTTTAGCTTTAGTTTTTGAAGCATAGTTATTGCTGTGTAGCGAAAGCATATTTTAAATCGGTTAATTTATAATATTTATGCTCTGTAAATTTACATTGAGCACTTTTTTTGTAAAAATAAAAATAAAAATGTCAATAAGAACACCGGAATATATATATTCTTTATATATATATATATATATATATATATATATATATATATATATATATATATATATATATATATATATATATATATATATAGTGATGTTTTGTCTGTGTAACAATTGAATGGCACTGTGCAGATTTTTTCTATGCAACAATTGATGGGAAGTGTGAAAAATAACGATTATCCACCCGCCTAAATTCAAGTTCTGTTTGTTTTTGAAAAGGAAAGAAAAACTTTAATCAAATAAATATTGTGAGAGCGACATGAGCTAGGGGCAATATTAGTCGTGCTGAATATTTGGTTTACGAATTTAACTGTATTTTATTTAAATTAATTTGCTGTGTCCACTAAAATATTTAATAAAATAGTTCATCAAAATATCGTGCGGGCGTAGCAGAAGACACACCACGAGGCTTCTTAGAGATAATAAGGGATCAATAAATAAATATAATTCCGGCTCTAAACATGAGACACACAGAAGGTACCAAGGTCTACATCAGTCCAGCTGCTTGTCTTCAAGACCCCATTCATGTCCACCATGCTGACAAACTATGAAGAGACCGCTCCAAACTACGGCGACACTGTTCTCAGTAAGAACTAAATTCTAACTATTTCTTGTATCCCCCGTTACAACTATGCACGCACACACGTACGGACTCTTTCACATAAAAACACAACATTTTCATTGTTTCTCACATACGTACGAAAAAATAAATAATGTGGAGAAAGATTTAGAGTACGTCGAAAACAGGTGAATTCACGATTAAAATATGCGTCAGTTCCAAAAGTTGTAAATACTCCAGCGTGAGTGTAAAATAAGAAAGACATTAATACTCCCGATCTTCCAAATAACTGGAGTGACCAAAGAAAGTTCTCCTTCTGCTTCTATAAAGAAGGTTGGTGTAATTACATACCTACAGCTTGCAAAACTTTCAAATGGTGTTTGGAACGAGCCTTACGCAAAACAGAGAATGAGTAGTTAGAATATTTTGATAGTAAGTGTTGTCCAATCGCAGATACATGCGCAGATTGTTTAAATCAATATGGATAGATAGATAGACAGATAAATAGATACACTGACGTCACACATTATGAAATGGACAAAGTCCGACAATTGTTTTTTTAGACATTTTTATTTTTAAACATTCTTTTTATAGATACAAATACTTTTAAATAAATGGTCCTTTTTATAATAAACAGTATTAACAACATTTACCGACTTGAATGTATGAGAGAAAATCATGGAGAATTGTGTTTAAATACAGTAAATTCGACCTTGCTTACCGATTGTGGCTCAATCGGTTAAGGCACGCCAGGATATATGACGGTTTCGTATAGGATACAGGTTCGATTCCTGTCGGAGGACGCATATTTTCTATGAAAATTTCTTGGACATTCAGGCCGGTAAATATTGTTAATACTGTTTATTATAAAACAGAACATTACCTCAAATTATTGTATCTATAAAAAAAACGTATAAACATAAAAGTGTCTTAATATATATATATATATATATATATATATATATATATATATATATATATATATATATATATGAATCGGAGAGCAGAGTTCGAATTCCAGTCGAATCCATTACATTCAGTTATGTGCTAATACCCTTAGAAAAGGTATTAATCTTCTTCTCCCTCCAGCTGGGTAAATAGCAAGATAGACTGGGTTCTATAGCCTTGGATGACAGCTGGTCCACGAGAAGGACATATCTGTATTCATATCCTACAGAGGGTTGCTTGGGGTTGTGCACCAAGTCTCTGTATTCGGTCTTTCAAAAACTGTGGTTGGTTCTGCACAAAGCCATCACCACTATAATCAAATCATATGTGCTGGTTGTCTAGGCTGTTGGTTCCTAGGAACTGAGCTGCTTGACCCTCATACGTCTAACAGGACGAGAGAGTCCTCTCTCTCTCTCTATATATATATATTATATTCACAAATTTTATTAATTCTTTTCTTCTTCAATAAAGATGTCGTTGTTATTTTATAGATACAAATTTTGCTCTGTTTATGATAAACAGTATTAAATAACATTTACCGGCCTTTCCGAGAAATTTTTCATAGAAAATTTTTCGTTCTTTGACAGGATTCGAACCTGCATCCTATACGAACCGTATACGCTGACGTGCCTTTAGGCTACAAAGAAGCGTTCAGTCAATCGCGATAAACAAAAATCTCGACATCTAATCGAAGTAAACAAATATCATATAAAATATATATATATATATATATATATATATATATATCCACGAATTATTCACACAAAAACAAAAGCAAAGGTTAATGATTTAATTGTCGAGAAATCCATCATCGCAAACAATTCAAATAATATACAAAAACCTCATTTTCAATAGCATTTTCGGATACAACAATACATATATTTTCGTTGTCCTCTTATTACTAAGAGAATAAACAAGAACAACATCTATTCTATACCTGAAGATGTCTGTAGGAACAGACGAAAGCTTGTAGTAAAAATAAGAACTAATACGGCAGAAATTTATGGAAAAAAGGATCAATTCATTCATAACGGATTCGTACGTCTAATACGACGGGATAGATTTACAACATTTACCGGCCTGAATGTCCAAGAAATTTTCATAGAAAATATGCGTCCTCCGACAGGAATCGAACCTGTAACCTATATGGAACCGTGGAAGAGTTAGAAACAGAAACATTACTAAGGAGCAAGAACAAAAGAAATGTAAATCAGGGGTACAGTAGATAGCAATTGACATTGTATTTACATTATTTCAGTTTGTTATTTTTTTTTTATTTTACTGTATCTTTATTTATATATGGCGTTCCGTGAGCAGAAATCATTGGAGGCAAAAATAACGAAGTGTAAATGAAACTGTTTGGCATGCAGTCACAAATATGGCAACATGCTGAGACAGGACTTTAAATGTGTCGCTATTCTGAGAGTAATTAAGCAATGCTAATTGGACAGATCAAATATAGAAAATTGGCAGCGGAGCAAACATTGGAGATTTATCAATACAATTGCATGAATGGACAAGCGACATATTCATATACGTCGACTGGAAGGCACATTAGGTATTTGTCTGTCAATCAATCCCTTCAGATCAATTAATCCACGACCCATTACATATAACGCCTGTATATAATCTAACGGGAATCCACATTTTGCTATCTATCTATCTATCTATCTATCTATCTATCTATCTCACATATTAGTTCACTCAGTCACTCATTCAATCTCTCTGCCTCACTCTTACTTTCCCCATTAAATAAATGATATCTAACCGGTCTCCATTATCTATCTATCTATCTATCTGTTCCATTCTATCTATCTATCTATCTAGCTAGCTAGCTAGCTAGCTAGCTGTTCCATTCTATCTATCTATCTAGCTGTTCCATTCTATCTATCTATCTATCTATCTATCTATCTATATATATATATATATATATATATATATATATATATCTGTTCCATTATATCATTATCTATCTATCCGTTCCATTCTATCTATCTATCTCACATACTAGTTCACTCAGTCACTCAATCTCTCTGCCTCTCTCTTACTTTCCCCATTAAATAAATGAAATCTAACCGATCCCCATTATCTATCTATCTATCTATCTGATATGTCCCAGGAAGAGATATATTTGAACGAAGTAGCTAAGTGGTTTTGGCTACTATAACCAAGTAGAATAGGGTAGCAGTAGTCAACTGGTACGCGTCGTAATCGCAGGTAAGAACTGTAGATCAATGGCGTAGTCCAATGGGCGTCGTAGACTTAACACTCAGACTAACGCTCTTTCACAGTGTCGTACATATACGTACGTCGGTATTTATGACGGACACCAGCCAATCATATTCCAGTGAGGGGGAACACAGGTGTATGCATATTCCATTATATCATTATCTATCTATCTATCTATCTATCTATCTATCTATCTATCAATGTCCCTCATTCACTCAATCACTCACTCAATTTCTGTCTTTTTCTCTCTATCCCCATTATATATCATAAAATTCAATCTACTGTCTCGGTTTATCTATCTATCTATCTATCTATCTATCTATCTATCTATCTTGCTCACTTGATTTCTCTCTTTTCTGTCTGTCTGCCTCCCCACTCTTTCTCTCTCTCTCTCTGTAAATACCATTAAATATATATATATATATAATCATACATATAAACCCCAGGTTGTGTGTGTGTGTGTGTGTGTGTGTGTGTGTGTGTGTGTGTGTGTGTGTGTGTGTGTGTGCCCTGTTCGTTTATATATTGGATCAGATTTCCTACATTTTTCAACCGAATTTAACAAAACTTCACAGCACTACGTAAAATTACCTTGCAGCATTTCTGACAGCGCCAGAAATTGGAAAAACACAATTGTTTTTGAACGAAATCAATATGAAAACACGATTAAGACGCATCGCGAGAATGAAAGGGGGGACAACTCATATCGAGTTATAATTTTTATAAAACCCAGGTTGTGTGTGTGTGTGTGTGTGTGTGTGTGTGTGTGTGTGTGTGTGTGTGTGTGTGTGTTTATATATGGGATCGGATTTCCTACATTTTTCAACCGATTTCAAAAAACTTCACTTTTTTTGGCAGGTAGTGTTTCCTATTGTCTTGCACACTTTTTCCTTATTTTTTACATTCAGAATGCTTTAAAAATTTCATTTACAAGACAATTGTTTATAATAAGATTCTATTCAATCGGTAGTCTCATAACGATTGAGAACAATGTTTTTTTTAATTTTGGGTTTGACCAATTCGTAAAAAAACAAACAAAAAAAAAAAAAAACTAATTAAGACATGCGTGTCCGTCAACCTTAACAATAATTTTTGTCAATTTTATTTTTCAGTCTTTATGATGGTCGATACTTGAACTATCTCTTACTGTTACATCCCCGGGCAACGCCGGGCTCTCCTGCTATAATACACACACACACACACACACACACACACACACACACACACACACACACACACACACAACTGTATCACAACTAAAATTGAAAAGAATTTATCTGAGCATAACATAAGACTTGCTAAAAGTATTTCTAAAAGAATAAAAGACTTAATTAACAAAACACAAAATAATACTTTGCATCCAGCTTCTGACAACATTTACCCTTTCTTGGTAGATCTTCTATCATCACAATGTGGAAGATTTAATCATGAAAGTGATGGAAACATACACAAAAACAAAAAGAAACTAAGGTTTAAATGTAACATTTCTCAGTGTACCCTTTCCTTCTTCGCATGTGTAGTCACATCAATTTCAGCATTAATTCAGTGCAAGGAATTTCTGAAAGGCGAAACGCGTCTCACAAATATTTTGTCATAATATCATACATTTTTCCCCTAAAATTCTATCTATCTATCTATCTATCTATCTATCTATCTATCTATCTATCTACCATTTACGGTTTGTTCGTATTTATCTATCTATCTATCTATCTATCTATCTATCTATCTATCTATCTATCTTCACTTCATCTATGTACCTATCTATCATTTACAGCTTGTACCTATGTCTCTCTCTCTCTCTCTTTCTCTTCTATATATATATATATATATATATATATATATATATATACATATATGTATACACACACACACACACACACACACACACATATATATATATATATATATATATATATATATATATATATATATATATATATATATATATATATATATATTCATTGATCCTTACTTATAACTACAGAATGAACTCTTCCTAACACTATGTGTACTACGCCTCTCAAGAGAGAGGGACGAATCGAGTTGAGCCGATAGTAGTTCACTCCAAACCAGACTGACAGTCATACTAACACCTTCCACATCTTGTATTATTATTTTGTGTAATATACCTTCGTTATTTCTACTCTTGTGTTCGTGTTGTTTTTCCTTGGTCCTAACCTGGACCATAACATATATGTATATATATATATATATATTGTCATTAGAAAATTCGTAAACTTAAGGAATCAGCACATATGCTAGGCCACAAAAATCTCCTGAGCCGACCAAGCATAGAAATAAATACAATATGGGAACCAGTAATAAAGAGCGCCAGAGAAAAGCAATGATAACAACAAAAAGTGGCAATATGAGCTCTGGTAAAAACATGTAATAATAACATGAAAAAATGCAATATGAGCACTAGTAAAAGTGGTTGCTGAAGACATTAGGTTTATAATACCCAGACATTCATACCCAGATGTCCTCAAGAATACATGGCGCAGTGGATAAAGACGTTGGTTAGATCCAGTAACAGGACCCAAAGAGTGTGAGTTCAATACCCGGTTAAGGCAGTGGGGAAATTAACAGGAGATAACTGACATCCATTAAGCATGGCACGTGGAACTAGAACAGTCTACCCCAGTGAGCGAAATAAAGTTCGACATTCCAAATACCTGAAGAAGGTCGGAGCGTAAAACGGCCGAAACTTTGTGATAAATATGACGACAAAGATGGGAACAATAGTCCGAATAATATATATATATATATATATACATATAGAGAGAGAGAGAGAGAGATCTTTGGTTATTCTTAATTTATTTTGTTTAAACGCTATTTTTGATGGATACACATATTCAAGAAATTCGGGAAGGTCTTCTTTTTTTTTAATTAAACCGTATTTATTACCGAACGATATCTACCGCCCTGAATATTCGAGAAATCTTGTCAGAAAAATGTGCGTTCTCCAATATCTCGGATTTAATCCATATATATATATATATATATATATATATATATATATATATAGAGAGAGAGAGAGAGAGAGAGAGAGAGAAAATATTAAAACTGCTATAGTTAGATACGAACAGAATGATATAAGTAGATATGAACTAACGTCGACAGGAATAAACTGCTGGATGAAAAAAGAATAGACAGGGAAAGCCAACTACCGAGATAGTGCCGTCTGTATTCATGAAATAACGAAAGTGTCCTATGAAAGCCAGAAATGATTGCTTTGAATGCATTTTATTCCGATACTTCTAGAGCCACAGGCTGGATTTCCCAGAAGAATTTTCACATCTGGTGAATTTAATGCATGATAGAGTAAACACGTTAAAATATGCTAATCTCTACCAATATTTTAATTTACGCATTGAAATATTCTTCAGTTGTTTAGATCTTTGGATAACGAATACTGCCTGAAAAGAAAACTGTTTACGATTGTGATATCTCTGTATATGAGTGTCAAATAAGATTTGAAATGTTATTCATGATTTTGAAAAAAAGTAAACTTTATAAATAAAAGTGTGTGTTCAAGCTAAATGTTTTTGGTAAACATTTCAACAGATATTGCTGAAGATTGAGACATCATTTGATAAATAGATCGATCAATCGGATATAGATCAGAAAGCGTACAGTGAAATCAGATTGTATGTGGAATTCACGAAATTAAAACATATTTTTTTTTAACAATGTGTTACATTTTCATATCATTTTTCGGTAAACATCCGAGTAAAAAAAAAAAAAAATAGACGTCTATAAATAGATATTAACAAGTTGAGGTATATACAGGGAGCGATCGGTAAATCGTCACCATATTATATTTATAATTTCGCGCATGCGCGTTGTTTGTTTTTTTTTTTATTTTGTTGACTACACATTATAGTAGGCTCAGTTGGGCACCGTCTGTGAGAAAAGAAAAGATCACCATGACGCAAGTAGCCACGCCAGATAATTGGAAACGACATGCTTTATTGCTTGACGTTCACACCGGAAGCTCCAATACGAACATTTCAGTGTGTTTGAGTATCTATCTGAGGACATGGCAGAGAATTCAGAAAGAGTTGGATGAATCTAATGTTCATTACCAAGGTAAGGCAGCTGGGAAACTAACTCGAGTCGATTTGATAAGAAAAGAATTGCGAATTTGTTGGTGAGGGTCTCAGACCCGACACGGACGACTAGATCAAGTTCCTTGAGGAAATAGTGGTGCCCTGGGACAAAAGGGTGGCAGCTGGAAGTTCCTGTGTAAGGCAAAAAGAACCATACCACAAAAACAGGAGAACTCTGTCATGGCTCTCAGACAATTTATGCGACCACATTATTATGTGTGGGATGCAGTTGAACGAGAGAACAATATATATATATATATATATATATATATATATATATATATATATATATATATATATAAAAAAATATGTTGTAGTGGTTCCAACGAGAGAAAAGTATGTATATTAAAAAGAGAGGGGTGCCGCAAACGTTTTTGGTTGTAATGTGGATTTATTGAGAAAAAAATATTATACTTTGTTTTACATAATTTCACGACACGTGTTTCTGGTCTGACCTCGCAACCGTCTTCCAATTGAAAGTGGAATTTTTAATAAACATATTATTAAAAATAATTTTTTCTTCATTAATTTTCTTTAATGTTCAATGTGGAATATTCTCGATATATAGACATTGTTTTTTCACACAGTTCTAACCATGTTTGAAAAATGGAAACAGAATGTCTCATATCGAGAATATTCCACATTGAACCTGAAGAAAAATTAATTATTTTAATAATAAATAAAAATCTCTACTTTCACCTGAATATTTACTGTTCTTTCTTTCTTTATAAATATATATATATAAATGTCTTGAATTAAAGACAAATGTGATAGGTAATGAACAGACGCATGTGAAAACACATTTAGATAGATATGTAACTCAAAGATTTCTAAGCCTCAACCGGAAAGGATTTGGGGGAAGAAGACAGTTTTTCTTTATTTTTTTCAATGTATCCCCCACCACTGAACATGAAATTAACGTTCTTTTTCGATGATGCTTATATATATATATATATATATATTAAATATATATATATGGTCCTAAACCTCCAACAACTCCCCCGCACAGCGCATTTCAAAATGGCGACCATTTATTTATTTAACATTTGAGTTTAGAAAATACGAAGAAGTTAGATGAAGCCATGTCTGGTGAATAATTACACTCCTTTTAATTCAGGTAACAATTTAAAAATACCTGTTGCTTTTTAAAAAAATTCAACGGAATTCCGAAATAATTAGTGTCCACAGGCGAGTTATCTTAATAAGAATTAAACGCCTTCTCTCTGCTTCTCTGTGCCTTTCAGTTGTCTCAATTCTGATGCATAGTTCTGACTATTAATAGATTTTTTTTTCTTTTTTCAGGTCCCCACCACTGAACATGATTAACGTTCTTTTTGATGATGCTTAAGCAATCCGAAAAAAAAATCCTGATCTTCAGAAACTCCCCGACGCTGCCCATCCTGAACTTCTTAGATGAAACCATGTCGGAAGAGAACCTGATTTTTTTTACCGTTGAACCTTTGATTTCTGTTCAAAGTGTTTCATCTTTCAGTTACTAATCTGATGCATAGGAAATTCTCAGGTAGCCTGGATTACGCCAAATCAGAAAAAAAGAAATCATGATCTTCAATGTCCTGAGTTTTCAGGAGAACTATTTTTTAGTGTCAGAATTTTGGGACGAGTTACTAATCTGCGGTGGAAATTCTCAGGGTCAGCCTGGAAGCCAATCAGAAGTGTCCTGGAAATGTCAAGAGTTTTCAGCTTGCTACTCTGGTGTCAGAATTATTGGGACGAGTTACTAATCTGCGGTGGAAATTCTCAGGGTCAGCCTGGAAGCCAATCAGAAGTGTCCTGGAAATGTCAACAGTTTTCAGCTTGCACTCTGGTGTCAGAATTATTGGGACGAGTTACTAATCTGCGGTGGAATTTCTCAGGGTCAGCCTGGAAGCCAATCAGAAGTGTCTTGGAAATGTCAACAGTTTTCAGCTTGCTACTCTGGTGTCAGAATTATTGGGACGAGTTACTAATCTGCGGTGGAAATTCTCAGGGTCAGCCTGGAAGCCAATCAGAAGTGTCCTGGAAATGTCAACAGTTTTCAGCTTGCTACTCTGGTGTCAGAATTATTGGGACGAGTTACTAATCTGCAGTTGGAAAATTCTCAGGGTCAGCCTGGAAGCCAATCAAAGTGTCTTGGAAATGTCAACAGTTTTCAGCTTGCTACTCTGGTGTCAGAATTATTTGGACGAGTTACGTATCTGCGGTGGAAATTCTCAGGGTCAGCCTGGAAGCCAATCAGAAGTGTCTTGGAAATGTCAACAGTTTTCAGCTTGCACTCTGGTGTGAGAATTATTGGGACGAGTTACTAATCTGCAGTGGAAATTCTCAGGGTCAGCCTGGAAGCCAATCAAAGTGTCTTGAAATGTCAACAGTTTTTCAGCCACTACTCTGGTGTCAGAATTATTGGGACGAGTTACTAATCTGCGGTGGAATTTCTCAGGGTCAGCCTGGAAGCCAATCAGAAGTGTTCTGGAAATGTCAACAGTTTTCAGTTTGCTACTCTGGTGTCAGAATTATTGGGACGAGTTACTAATCTGCGGTGGAATTTCTCAGGGTCAGCCTGGAAGCCAATCAGAAGTGTCTTGGAAATGTCAACAGTTTTCAGCTTGCTACTCTGGTGTGAGAATTATTGGGACCAATCTTGAAGACCATTAGCTCATCCCCAAGATCTCTGTTAAAACAGTATAGACAGAACCGGAAATTGATGGCTACGAACTTAGCTATCTTCTGGGCAGTAAGACGACTGTCATCCAAAATCATACGTTGAAAGGCATCAACATGCCCATCAGTGGTTGAGATGATTAAACGACCTGACCGAGGGTCATATTCTGAGATGTCCCTTCCCCCCAGTTGAATTACCTAGCCCACTTCTTCAAAGATGCATCGGATATGGAATCTTCAGAAAGCGTCAGCACAAATGGATTTCCTTGTGTGCCATACGTTTCTATTGCACATATTTCATGTCTGATCAGGCCTCTTTTTTGTCTATTTTTAAATTGGTCGCACTCCACTCACGTTTGTATGGCCACATCTTCATAGAAATTAATAAAGAAGATCTTTCTATTGCAGATAATTTATGACTGATTGGGCCTCATTTTCCCATTTTTAAATTGGCCGAACGGCTCTCACGTTTGTACGGGCCACAAGTAGATAAAATTAACAAAGAAATCTTTCTATTGCAGATACTTTAGGACTCATCTGGCCTCTTTTTGTTCATTTTTAGATTGATCGAACGCCTGTAAAGTTTGTATAGGCCACAAGTGCGTTATAAATTAACAAAGAAAAGTTTTCTATTGCAAATAGTTTATGACTGATCGTTCCTATTTTTTTTTTCATTTTTAGATTCGACGCATATCTCTCACGTTTGTATGGTCCATATTTGCATAGAAATTAACAAAGATCTATTACAGATAATTTATGACTGATCGGGCCTCTTGTTTGTCCATTTTAGATTGGTCGAACGCCTCTCATTATGTATGGGCCACAACTGCATAGAAATTTACAAACAACATTTTTTTCTGTTGCAGATGCTTTATGAATGATCAAGCCAATTTTTGTCCAGTTTTAAATTTGTCGCACACCTCTCACGTCTGTATAGGCCACGAGTGCATAGAAATTAAAAAAGAACATTTTTCTATATTTAATGCTGTGATATATAAAGTGATTAATTTGTAGTTATGCCTGATTATGAAATTAATTAATTGTTATATTTTTTAATCATTTTTCAATTATGAAAACCCAATATTAACGCACACAGCCATATACATTGTGCATGTATATAAATAAATGTGTATATATATTTATATATACTTGGCTTAGAATATCACCATGGTCGATTTGTTAGGAAGGAGACTTCATGGTGTTATCGGACTTGAGTGTCGGATCAACTTCGAATTCACAGTATGGTAAGGTCACCGCCTGTAAGAAAAAGAAGACCATGATGCAATTCACCCGAACAGAAATCTGTATACTACATGCTGTACTGCTTGACATTCCCTCCGGAAGCTCGAATGCAACAATTTCAGTGTGTTTGAGTGTCTATCTGAGTACAATGCAGAGGATTACGAAAGGGTTAGATCAGGGGTCGGCAACTCATTCGACCCCGCGGGCCGGATCGTGTTATAATGACGGGTCGCGGGCCGGACGAAGGCCATTAATGAAAAATTAAGAAAAATTACATATGCAGACCCCTGTCAACCTAAATATTTAAAACCAGAATGAAAATAAACATTGAGAAATCAGAAAATCTAAAATTAAAAAAACACCAACAAAAAATTACTTTTCCTCAAGGAACGTCAAAATACTTCAAAGTGAAAAATCAACCGAAGTGAAATGGATGAAATTATGACGTGTAGGTTTGAAACTGTTATTGAAAATTGTTCCACAAACGAACCACACGCACACATCAAACAAAAAAAAATGTGCGCATATACCCATACATACAGTACAAATAGTTGCAAACATAACTTACGTACGTTACGCATGCGGTATCATCCACGTTCAAAATGTATAATGCGCGTATGATTAACTGTCTTTAGATTTCTGCTACCTCACGTCAGTCAGTCTCTCCCTGGCCTCTTTCACTTTATCGTTCCTTGTTCATTATCTTTTAATGTGCTAAGGTCATAACAAATATGTCCATTATTTGACATTAAACGTAAACGCAATTGGTAAACTAAGTCTCATGAAAGATAACTGGTAGATAGTCTTTTCCAAAGCCTCGTCTCTCATGTTAAAAATAATCATTGGTAATCAGGCTAGCGGGGTCAAAGAAATGCTTCACGTTTCAAATCCAGCCCGCAGGCCGTATTTTTATGAAACCTTGGGTTAGATCATTAGAATGGTAATTACCAAGATGTGGCCGCTCGGAAAGTCACTCTGATCGTTCTGATAAGAAAAAAAAAACTTGAATTTGTTGCTGAGGGTCTCAGACTCAACACAGTGGCCTACATCATGTGCCCTGAGATGCTAGTGCTGCTCTGAGTCAAGAGAATGCCTGCTGAAAGATCCTATGTCTGGCAAAATAACTCTGCACCATGTCACACAGGCAGAAGTCAAACAATTTCTGCGACCACATCACTCCTTACATCTGGTCACCTAACTCTCCAGACTGCAACCTCACCCCCTGGATTATTATGTGTGGGTCGCATTTGAGCAAGTGATTAGAAATTTCTTTGTAACACCAAAGATAAATTGAAGGTAAGGATTATGGCAGCATTCACCAACGTAAACAAGGAGACAGTCCGGAAGCGATGCAGGAGATTCCGAAGTACTCTGGAAGTCGTGGTTGAAGCGAATGGCGATGTTATTGAATAAATTTACTCTTTAGTAATTCAAGATTTTTCTTTTTTTAATTTCGTGTAATATTGGTAAATATATCACTTAAAATGAGATGCCAGTATTAATTTCATTTTTGCGTAATTTGAACGACCATTTTATACATTGCACGAGTATATATATATATATATATATATATATATATATATATATATATATATTATATATATATCATTATATAGAGTTGATGAGTTAATTATATATATATAAAATTCATTACCTAATATATATATATATATATATATATATATATATATATATTTATAACTACCTATATATATATATATATATATATATATATATATATACCCTATATATATATATATATATATATATATTATGAATTATTCACACAAAAAACAAATGCAAAGGTTAATGATTTAATTGGCGAGAAATCCATCGTCATAAACAATTCAAATAATATACAACCTATTAACCTTTGTATTTGTTTTTATTAAAATTCATTTTTGTAAATTGATTGAAAAATTGTTTTATAATATATATATATATATATATATATATATATATATATATATATATATATAGTTGATGAGTTAATATATGAATATATGCATATATATATATATATATATATATATAGGCATATATATATATATATATATATATATATATATATATATATATATATATATATATATATATATGTATAATCATATATTCAATAAAAAAGATATCTATATTTATTTCTCTATCATTTCTCATTCATATTTATCTTCTTGATGCTATCCTGAAATTCATCAATGAAGGCGCTGTAGTTCATGTTAACAACAGGAACTTTCGGTCTCCCTTCGAGATAATTATCAGCAGTGAATTGCGAACATAAACTTAATGCAAATGTTATAGCTGTAACGGAAGTTGTAAACACGCACTTTTTATATCTTTAATACTAACCGGTTAGAGAATGTGACTTGGATTATTATAAAAGAAATAACATAATGTCGATATTATTTAATGAAACATGAGTGAATGAGACCTGATCCTGAGAATATATACTATATATATATATATATATATATATATATATATATATATATATATATATATTGGTTGTTTGAGAGAGAGAGAGAAACACATAAACAAAAGCAATTGTGGGAGGAATTATAAATAATATTTAAAAACCAGAAATAACATAGCTTATCGATTTTCCTATCAGAATATATGAATTAAATCTAAAAGTTTGTAACTAACGTCATCAGTAGTTACTGCTACTTATCATATAGATATGGTGAATGGAATGAATGTTCGATAGTGAAGAATTAGATAGATAGATAGATGAATGAATAGATAGATGAATGAATAAATGCATCAGAGATTGAGGCAGATATATATCTATCTATTCAATCTCTTTCCATTTATCAATCTATCTATCTCTTGGCATCTATCTTCTTCAAGATAGATAGATAGATGTAAAGAGACTGAAATAGATAGATAGATGGATAGATAGATATAGATAGATAGATGGATAATAAAGATAGACTAAATAGATAGATAGATATGGATAGATAGATGCATGGATACCGAATAGATAGATATAGATAGATAGATAGATAGATAGACTAGACCTAGACAGACAGATAGATAATGAAACAGACTGAACTAGATAGATGAATAGATGAATGGGTAGGAGCAGACTGAAATAGATGGATAGATAGATGGAGATGGATAGATGAATAGATAGATAGATGAATGAATAGATGGATAAAGAGACAGACTGAAATGGATGAATGAATGGATAGATGGATAGATGGATGGATGAATAGATAGATAAGGAGCAGACTGAAATAGATGAATGATAGATAGATAGATGTAGATGAATGAATGAATGAATGAATTTAAAGAAAGGTGAAATAGATAAATACCTCCTTTATCTAATATCTATCTTTCCAATCCTCTTTGCATCTATCTATCTATCTATCTATCTATCTATCTATCTCTTGGCATCTATCATACTATTTATTTTCAAGATAGATAGATAGATAGATAGATAGATAGATAGATAGATAGATAGATCCAAATAGACTGTAATAGATAGATAGATAGATAGATAGATAGATAGATAGATAGATAGATAGATCCAAATAGACTGTAATAGATAGATAGATAGATAGATAGATAGATAGATAGATAGATGAATAGATGCAAAGAGATTGAAATTTATAGATAGATAGATGCCAAGAGATAGATAAATAGATAGATAGATACATAGATAGATACATAGATAGATAAAGATAGAAATGCAAATGTAAAAATGGACAGAACATTTTACGTATTATCTATGCATTTAGTTTATATGTCGCATGTAAACTGAAAAAGCGAAACGGATCGCTTCTGACGTCATTTACGTCATTGCGAGTTTGTCGCGATACGCCCATTCATTCGTCTCCTTCATTCATGTAGTCGCTTTCCATTCATTGTTTGTATGCAAGACAAGCCAACTGCTGGCCGGTTCATTCATTAATTCTTTTTCTCTCTTTACAAACAAGCAGCCACATAGTAGTGAGTCGGACAGAATCGCTAGCAACTATAGCAGCCAGCCACCACTCAGCTTCAACGCGGGAAGAGGCATGCTCCAACGAGTGGGCGTGGCAGAATGCAGCCGTCACAATACAAGATATTGGTGGAAGCCAACGCAGCCGGATAATTTCAAGTTGAAAAAGAAAGTAAACAAGACAAATCTATAACAAGCTGATAGGTTTTGGGGCTCCAATTCTTAAATTATACATTTGGGGATCGGGAATGCGAAAATGTTTACTCATCACGTTGAAAATTGGCTTAAGATCTGTTGGCTCCTATTCTAAAATTAGTCAGTTTATCCATACGGGGGTCGGAAGTGCCGAGTGTCGCATAAAAATGTATGCTTTTCACGTTGGAAATTGGCGTAATATTTTATATTCATACTGCAGGCTATAAATATAGGATATAACAGTTTAACGCCTCAGCCGATCTTCAGACCATGTGTCGCAACTTATTTTGTATATATATATAAGCCTCGGGGACATCAAGAGAATTAGAGGAAGGAATGTGGGGAAAAGGGATCTTCCCAGTTCAAATATCGACATTTAGAACCGAAACATTATGCAAAAACTGAACAAATGATATATATAAATCAGTAAATTTAAATAAAGCAATATGCAGTAATGTCAAATCAGTGTTTTTGCACTCCCTGAGATATTAGAGCAAAAATTCATTTCTCACTATATATTTGAGATGAGGAATTATGATTACTTGCATTATTTACATTATTCGGACTGTTATCCTCATCTTCATTGACATATTCACGTTTCGGCCGCTGTACGCTACGTCCTTCTTCAGGTGAATGAAATTTCGAACTGAACCCTTTATTTCGCCCACAGGGGTAGATTGTTCTACTTCCACGTTCCATGCCTCTTCTGGATGTCTCAGTTATTTCCCTTTAACCCAACTCTCGAAGTTTTTCGTTCACTGCTGCTGTGGCCTGGTATAGAAATCACAACTCTTTGGGTCTAGACACTGGATCTAACCAACGTCATTATCCACTGAGCCATGTGTTCTTGAGGAAATTCGAATCACTTGAAAAAGGCCGGAGCGTACAACGGCCGAAACGTTGTGAATATGGCAATGAAGATGAGAATAACAGTCCGAATAATGTAAATAATGCAAGTAAGAATTAATTTATTTGAAGTCATAATATATTTTGGAGTGCAAGAATAATTTTTTTTTTTATTTTACGTGTGAATATTGCATTAAACATCCTTTTAAAAATAACAATATTTTTTTCTAAACATGTCCTATTATTTAATCCATATCTGATGTCGGTAGATGGGTTAATACCATCCCCACGGGTATTTGCGTGTAAGTGAATATGACGAAACTGACTGGAATTCGAACCTGAATCTCCGCTTTCAATTTCCAAGTCACTATCCATTACAGCAGCCTCATTCATGTCTATAACTTTGTATAAACGTTCTTCTTTTATGTAGCAGGCTATTCAGAATTCTTTGTAGTCGTTAGAGACGATTTTGCAAGACAAAAATCCGTTGCTATATCTGCAACACTTGAGCATTGTCACATGCAGATGTCGACTTGCTGGTTTGTGGCACGTTTTCACCAGGATAAATCAGCAAGATTTAAACAAAAGTTCGGATTTTAACATTAGACAACAAAATAAAAATAAGACCATAAGATCGTGTATAATTATTAATTGGTTTCTTTGCAGAGCATGCGTATTTCCTAAGTATAAATGTCTTTTATTCGAACATGCAGAATTTGTAGAAAACAGAAAAATTATTGCTTGGTTCTAATGCCATTCTGCCGTCCCCTAACGTTTCTGTTTTTCTAATTGTCCCATACCGCCATCTTTTTCATCACCGCCGACTGGATCTATTCACGGCAATAAACATAGAAAAAATTGAGCCATATCTGCCTCACTTGTGCCAGATCTGATAAATAACACTAGTGAACTGGAGGCTCATCCTTCTATCAAGTTGGTAGGGTATTGAGCACGATCTTCAGTAAGCACTCCATTATTACGGCCTTGTGCAAAAGTACGCTTGTGAAAATATTCAAGGGCGCATTTTGTACATTAATCGCCAGTGATGTTATATTTGTTGATAGGGAATATTTGAGCCGCACAAGGCACTATCTTGTCCTAGAATTTTGGCAGATTTTAGTAAATATTTAAGAGTACTTATGAACTATTATTTGTTAGAATACCTCATTTGATTCTAAATGCGTCACTATTTGCAACCTGTGCGAGACCGAGTTTAATCTGACGATAGCATTAACTTAAGTTTTGCAGGCATTTGTGCGCACGCGCGTGTTTGTGTCTGTTTACAGAGATTGTAGATGTAATGTAATGAAAGCCTACAAATTTATTCCTAATGCTTTGCGTCTTATAACAAATGATGATAGAATTTCTTTATCTGCTTTTTCTCTTCCTGTTTATATATATATATATATATATATATATATATATATATATTTTGTGTCTCGCTCGTAAATTAATAAAGAAACGTAAATTAATAAAGACACGTAGAAAGAATGATATCGTTATCTTTTTTTGTCGTTTTTCTTTTCATTATTTACTCCCGTAATTTAAGTCCTTTTTTTTTTTTTTTTCACCTTTGACTACGCCAGTTTATTTTGAGTTTTCTTTTTATTTCCGGTAATAATAAAAATACGAAAAGAAAACTGATACGCTGTAAAAACCGAATAATTGTGTAAATTCAAGAAACGGAAGTTGCGCTTTAGATAAGAATTTAGTTAAATCAGACGGTTATATTTTCGAGATGGTAATTGTTGTGAATTTTGATGTTACTAGCTTCCTGTCACTGTTTAAAAGAAACAATAGTAATAGTCGAACCTAGTCATTACATGGATGGGTGATCACTTGGGAATACAAGATGCTGTAAACTTCGATGTGCGGGTGGTGCAATGGATAACGACTCGGAATGAGAAATCGAAGACCGTAGTTCAAATTCCAGTGGGTTTCATTTACGAAAAATGTATGAATCAACCTCTTCTAAAAGGTATATGTTAAAATGTATCAGAAAATCATTATTATCACCCAAAAAAGTTCTTATAATCCAAGAATATGTTTCGGCTTTAGACAACTGTTATGATAAAAACGAACACTCGTTGCCAGTTATGTGATGCCAACGAATACTCGTTGTCACTTTCGTAATGCTCGTTGTAGTAGAGACTTTGTAATCGCAGATACAACTGTAGTATCGCCGTTGAACAATACTGGTGTCAAACGCCTTCGAATATCATACCCACTAATAGTACTTGCTCGAACAGTAATCCGTATAGTGATCCGAGTCGAGTAGAGAATAGCGATCCAAATAGTAATAGAGGATAGCGTAGAAATGAGGATCATTTAGACGTCACGCTACTTCCTATATATGTTTCCACTATGGTCATGTGGCCTACTTAATTCAATAATGGAATCGCCTGTGTTTGCTCAATGACGATCTATGTTCCAACTCAAGAGTCGACAGCAACACTTTATTCCTATATAATGAAAAGCTACTGAAGTAACCTATTTTTCTGAAAAATTGTTTTAAGAGGAAGATTTTATAAGTTTCAACCAAAAGCGGTATTGGCTGCTCAGTGCATGAATGCCTATAATTTTCTGAATATTGCTCTTTACTATATGGCCTTCCTAAACGCATTAGTTATTATCTATTACACTACACTCACAACCAAGCTTACAGCACGCGAAAATGAATTTGTGGAGAGCTTATTATCACCTATATTACGAAAGGACATGTTATTTTAAAAAAAGATCCCTGCGGTCTGTGAGCGGGAGAAAATACTAATTATCAAGATTTCTCAATGACAAAACTGATACGAAAATAGCAATATATGAAATTTTGTGATGTCATCGAACACTAGTTGCCACTTATGTGATGTCAACGAATATTCGTTGTCACTTTCGTAATGCTCGTTGTAGTAGAGACTTTGTAATCGCAGATATAACTATAGTAACACCGTTGAACAATGCTAGTGTCAGACGCTTCGAATAACACTCACACCAATAGTACTTGCTCGAACAGTAATCCGTATAGTGATCCGAATTGAGTAGAGAATAGCGCTCCGTATAGTAATAAAGGATAGCGGAGAAATGAGGATCATTTATACGTCACGCTACTTCCTATATATGTGTTTCCACTATGGTCTACTTAATTAAATTATGGAGTCGCCTGTGTTTGCTCACTGGCGATCTATGCTCAAAATCAAGTTAATTTAATTTTTTTGATATTAACGTACACTAATTGTCACTTTTGTGATGTCAACGAATATTCTGTGTTACTTTCTTAATGCTTGTTGTAGTAGAGACTTTGTAATCGCAGGTACAACTATAGTAACGCCGTTGAACAATACTGGTGTCAGACGCCTTCGAATAACACTCGCACTAATAGTGTCTCGCATTATAATCCAAATAGAGAAATATTATAGAGAATAACGGTATGAATAATAGAGGATAGACAAGGAATAGCGAACCATATAATATAGAGGATAGACTAGAGATAGAGAACATCCAGACATCTACGCGACTTTCTGTATATACGCGTTTCCTCTATGGTTACGTAATCTACCTAATTCAATAATGAGATCGCCTGTGTTTGTTCACTGGCGATCTATGTTCAAACTCAAGTGTCGTCTGCAACACCATATTCCTATATAAAAATAACCCCGAAAAGGTTGATAATTCGTAATCAATCAATAAAATAAATAATATTCAGTTTCTACAGCATTCTCTTTCATTTATATCACATACATCATTCATCATAATGATTTTATGAGTAACTCTCCACATTTAGTGGCAACAGTCTCATCTTAGGTGTAGCTTAGTATTTTTATAAAATCCGTCGTCACTAGATAAGCCCTATACCAAATGAAACTTAGTAAATATTAGTAAACTTATTAGTAAACTTATAGGAAACATAGTAAACTTAGTAAATATTTGTCGTGTTAACAATAAAGGGATGATGTCTTTCTTTCTTTTTTTTTCACTCCACGGACGGTGCCCTGCTTTTGTGGCCTTGTGCCAGAATAAGTTAAATTTAAGAAATGTATCTGATTGATATTTAACAGATAAGAACTTTTTGATAAAGTTCGATCCTCCTTGAGAGACTTAATGTTTTAACTTTATGCAAAACTAAATTAGCTCAATAAATCTCTGTCGGAGCTTAATATAAAGAGATGGTTAACAAGCTAGTCTCAATCCAAATGAGCGAATGTTGCAGCTGTTGTGAGGATAATGTATTTTCTTCTCAGCAAACATGGTGGAAAAAAGGAAGAAGAGAGGAAAGTAGGAGGAAAAGAGAGAGGAAAATAGAAAGGAAGGAAATAATAGAAAGAAAGAAAGAAAGAAAGAAAGAAAGAAAGAAAGAAAATGAGGGATAGAGAAAAGAAGTAGGAAGGAAGAAAGGAAGGAAGGCAGGAAGGAAGGAAGAGAAGAACGAAGGAAAAGAGGAAGGAAGGAATAGATGGATGGATGGATGAATCAAGAGGGAGGAAGGAAATGATAGAAGAAAGAAAAAAAGAAAGAAAGAAAGAAAGAAAAGAAAGAAAAGGAGTAATGGAATGAGAAATAGAGAAAAGAAACAAGAAATGGAAGGAAAAGAACGAATAAGTAAGAAATGGAAGAATAAAGGAATGAAGGAATGAATGGAATACTAGAAAAAGTAAGGACTGGATGTATGAAGGTAAAAAAAAGAAGGAAGGAAGGAAGGAAGGAAGGAAGGAAGGAAGGAAGGAAGGAAGGAGGTGGAAGGAAGAAAGAAGGAAAGAAGGAAGGAAAGGGTGGAAAAAGGAAGGGAAGGAAGGAAGGAAGGAAGGAAGGAAAGGAAGGAAGGAAGGAAGGAAGGAAGGGAAGGAAGGAAGGAAGAAAGGAGGAAGGAATTAAGGAAGGAAGGAAGGAAGGAAAGAAAGGAGGGAAGGGAAGGAAGGAAGGAAGGAAGGAAGGGAAGGAAGGAAGGAAGGAAGGAAGGAAGGAAGGAAGGGGGAAGGAAGGAAGGAAGGAAGGAAGGAAGGAAGGAAGGAAGGAAGGAAGGAAGGAAGGAAGGAGGAAGGAAAAGAAGGAAGGAAGGAAGGAAAGGAGGAAGAAAGGAAGGAAGGAAGGAAGGAAGGAAGGAAGGAAGGAAGGAAAGGAAGGAAAGAAGGAAGGAAAGAAGGAAGGAAGGAAGGAAGGAAGGAAGGAAGGAAGGAATAGATGGATCAAGCGGAATGAAAGAAAGGCGGGAGAGAGGAAGGATGGAAGGAAATAGTAGAGGAAGAGAAGAAAGAAAAAGAAAGAAATGTAGGAAGGGAATAGAGAAAAGAAACAATGAAAGGAAAAGGAAAAAAATTAATAAGTAAAGAATGGAAGCATCAAGGGAGGAAGAATTTTAGAAAAGAATAGAGAAAAAAGAATGAAGGAAAGACACAAGAAGGGAAAACAGGAAGGAAAGACAGAATGTAGAAGGAAGGAACTATAAAATAAAGGAAGGGATGAATAAATAATGAAAAGGAAAGAGGAAAATAGAAATGGATGGATTGATGAAACAAGAGAGACAAAGGAACGAACGAACAGTCGAATGAAGAAACGAACGAATGAAATAAAAACTGCAGGAACAAAGGAAAGAACAGAGGAAGGAATGAAGGAAGGATAACAAAGCGAAAAGCGCCTGCTCGCTTCAAAAGGTACAGTTGGAAGTTGTTGTTCCTTCGAAGTGATTGCTAAAAGACTTGCTGATTGTATTTCTGGCCACAAGAACATAAACAAGGGAGACAACTCTTGTTGTTTAGCTGAAATCTAAATCTACATATTTTTCTCATATTAGTTTTCAAGAAATTATTAATTTTTATTTCTTATAAATTTCTAGAAATTCTTATTTTTATTTGTTTAATTTTGCCTTTTAGTTACACAGTACGGCAAATGGTATCAGTCGACCGATCAGTCGAATTTCGGCTGAAACATATAATGTTTAAGATGTACATGAAACCGCTTCTCTCTGTACTGTGTACTACTGTAACATATCTTGAAACAGCGTCTTGTCACTGGCATGCCACGATAGGCCAGTGAGCATTTGCAGAAATTTTTCTCACAGCAACATTACTTGCCTAGATAGAGGAAGCAAAAAAAAAATATTAATAATAATTATAATATAACGTTTATAAAGGAATTCACAAGCTATTTAATATTTAAAAAAATTAAACCAGTGGTGACTTCAAATTACTTCCTTTGTGACATCGCACGTACAATTATATCAGCGTTCTTTCTACTTTTCAAAAATGTTTTAAAAGGCTTCTTTCTACCTAAGGTTACGAAAGATAGGAAGTTGTGGAGACCATTGATCGCCCACGCAATACCGAATAATGTAGCTATCGATCTTGTGTAAATAGATGGTGGGTAGTAATGGGACAAATATTGCCTATAGAGGGACAAAGAATAGGAAGATGTGGAGAACGATGATCATCTACATTCTCATATCACCAAAGTTGCTAATAGTAATAGTGTAAATAACCTATTCAAGCTCTGAACACCATCATCATCATCATCATCATCATCATCAGTCATACTATTGGGTGTGGTCGTGGGGTCGCTTCGCGGTTAGGCACCTGTCTAATTCCCTCTATATGTCTCTGTTCAATTAGAATATTACTGAATTAATATAGTACTATCAGAACTATCTCTGATTCAGTGGTGAAATGTTCTTTCTGTCTTTTCCACATAATATTCTGTTCTCCAAACGAGCAGTTCTTGGAGGAAAAAAAATGTCTGAGTGGAATTCTCTATTTGCATTTGGAATATGGTGGAAATGTGGGTGATTTTACACTGTGTAATTAGGATGGCGTAACCTAGTTGTAAAGGTCTGAACTGGTGAAACAAAAGAAGGGAGTTCATCTGAACATTTGCCATGGAAATAGCGATAGGTTGTCGACGTTGCATCTGTGGCGAAAAAAAAAAAAGCGGCACAGTGAAAATAAATTTATCAGACCGTGTAAACTGTTTGGGCCTCTATAAAAGCCGGAGAGTGAAAATCGAGTAGTTCTCTGTGAATGAGTTCCCAGTCAGCTCATTTTGTTTAAACACATGTCTCTTCTTCTTTTCCCTAAAGTGGAACCATATGGTATCGCAGTGGAAATAACACTGTTATTTATGATGTGTCCATATTTTTATAATGCCATGCGTGATACATGACTGACGAGGCAGATTTTTTTTTTTTGCCGCATTAGGTTGCCATTTCTTCTTCGGTAGATCAATTGCCATCCCATGCTATAGAACCCGGTCTCTCCTGCTATTTACCCATAGAGGGGGGAGAAGAGGATTCATACTATTCCCAAGGTTATTGGCTCGTGAGTGAGTGTAATAAATTCGATCAGAATTCGAATTCAATTCCTCAGTCCGAACCGCTATACATTACTCCACAGTGCCTGATGTGTTCATACCTTTCCAGTTTTTTTTTCGCTATATAGAGTGCATCACAAATGACGAAGTGCGAGACGTGAGCAGACAAAAAAAAAAATGAAAAGAAAAAACTGTTCCATTTGATGACTTCTTATCTACTGTCAAGAAAAGAAATTTGATGTGTCCATACCGTTTCAAATTTCTCTTCTTGACAGTGGATATGAGATCATCAAATGAATCAGTTTTTTCTTCATTTTTTATTTTTTTTTATTTTGTCTGATTACGTCTGGAACTTCGACATTTGTTATGCATTCTATCGAGGGAATTGTTGTTCATATCATATCATTTCTAATGGTTTGGATTATTTTTTTCAATTAGTCCCTTTTAAGTGGTGTCTTTCAAATTCATTTTTTTTTCTGTGAATAAAAAAAATATAACTAGTCAAATCCTTCAACATTTAAGTTGAGCCATTAATGAGCTTCCATACTTTGAACGTTTGTCGAGAAGCAAATTCACTCCAGAATTTAAGTAGAATGTGATTTTAGATATGACATCTAAAATCACATTGCTGAGTGTATTTAGGAAATGGTCAGTTCTTTCTATCGATCCAGGACATACCTCGTTCCTTCAGCCATTCTTTTACATTACAAGAGTCAGATTAGAGTCAGATGCCATATCGGGGTTGGAACTACTCGATTTTCACTCTCCGGCTTTTATAGAAGCCAAAGCAGTTTACACGGTCTGATAAATTTGTTTCCACTGTGTCGCTTTTTTATTCGCCACAGATGCAACCTCGACAACCTATCGCTATTTCCATGGCAAATGTTCAGATGAGCTCCCTTCTTTTGTTTCACCATTTCAGACCTTTACAACTAGGTTACGCCATACTAATTACACAGTGTAAAATCACCCACATTTCCACCATATTCCAAATGCAAAGAGAGAATTCCACTCAGTTTTTTTCCCAAGAACTGCTCGTTTGGAGAACAGAATATTATGTGGAAAAGACAGAAAGAACATTTCACCACTGAATCAGAGATAGTTCTGATAGTGCTATATTAATTCAGTAATATTCTAAGTGATATATTTTAATTCTTGTAATAATCGCAGCATGTCACAAGGCTAACTAGCCCGGGAAATGTCTGTACAGCAGCACATTCACACACCTTTCAGTTTTTGCTTATTTGAGACGAACAACAGCTGAGTCATTTGTAACAGCAGTAAAGTATTGGGTTGGTGCATAATTATCAGGCTCTTTTGTAGTCGAGTTTTCTGTTAATAAAAATTGCTGATTTGCTTATTATTTTTTTTTAAATAAAATATTATTTTATTTTCAGGTTATAAAAATGTGTGTTGATAATCATACATTTAAAAATATCTTTTATGTTTCTTTTAGCATAAATATTGTTTTAAAAGGCACCAAACAAATAAATCGTACGTGTTCATATTAAACTGTTATTTCTTAATAAAAATTGCCGTTTTGCTTACATTTTTTTAAATAAAATATTATATTCTTTTCAGGTTATGAAAATACGTGTCGATAATCATACATTTAAAAATGTTTCTATGTTTCTTTTTGCATAAATATAGTTTTAAAACGCCTGATAATTATGCACCAAACAAATAAATTGTACGTGTTCATATTAGACTGTTATTTGTTAATAAAAATTGCTGTTTTGCTTACTTTATTTTAAAAATAAAATACTTTATTTTCAGGTTATAAAAATGCGATAATCATACACTTAAAAATGTTATTATTAAATTGTTATGTTTCTTTTTAATAATAAATATTTTTTTTTTTAAAAACGACTGATAATTGTGCACTAACTCAATAAATTGTACGTATTCATATTAGGCTGTTGGCAGAAACTAAACTAAAGGATGTTGGACGAGCGGATAAGCAACAACATTCATGCGAAGACTTTTGAAAGTGCTAATAAAAAAAATTGTGTTTGAATTTATCTGGGAAACTGATACTTAACATCAGAAAGAGGCTGTTAAAATTTCTGGGACAAGTGATGACGAAGGAGAGCTTGGAAATTCCGATACTGACAGAACGGATTGAGAAGAAAGTAGCGCTGACTATACTTGAAGGACTAAATAAATAGATGGTAGATTAGGCTTTGGGAGAAATAGCAAAAAAAAACAAAATTATTAAGAGCTACATGAGACAGGAAGATGTGAAGGGCCATGATCGCCTACTCCCTGAAGAACGAACCGTTAGCCCTATTAAAAAAATGTCTTGTTGTGGACATTTTATGACGAAATAGATAGTTCTTTGAGTAGCTCAGGGAATGCAAGGAAAGACGTAAAGACGTGATGATGACGCAAGAAGTGGGCAGCCCAAAGTCACAGAGAACAGAATGAAAACATTGGTGCGTGCCAATCGAAGATTATGAGTGTGATTGTTAACAGAAGAACAGGATATAAATATGGAAATAGTTCAGATTCTAACAAAATAATTCTTGGTCGCCTCAATTCTTGACAAATTACTGCGCGTAATTGACCTGAAAAAATTTCACTTACCTGGTCATAAATATCTACTGTCATCTCCCAGAAAGTCCTTTCATCCACTTCGCTTCTCCCACTGAGTTAAGGAAGTCACATGTCGTAGATTTCTATTGATACATTTTATTTATTTTAACTAACTACGACATTCCGCAAAGTGTCATATTTATCTTCTATTTTCTTTTTACTAATTATTCAAGCAATACGAAGTTCGAAAGCCACTCAAGTTAGAGGATTAGTGAAGGAGTTTTTTTTTAATGTATCTGAGAAGAGTGGGCACGAGGTGTAGATTATGAGAATATATAGAAAATATAACTTGAGTTTAGACATGAAGAGTTTAAGATTGTATTGATCGGGAAAGCATCCTCTTGGGAATCTGTTCCACAAAGTAACTCTGAAATATATATCGAATACGTATAGGATCGAGATGATTCGTCCACGTGTACAAGGCGTGGCATCTGTTACCTCTTAAAGTCTGAACTGATGCCGCTAATGAATGGAGCTTTTCAAAATATTTGCCGTGGAAATAGCGATAAATTAGCGAGAGGCGTGATTTTTTGCCTGTGAGAAAGAGGTTGTAAATGCCGTAATAAATGGAGCTTCTCAGAACATTTGCCGTGGAAATAGCGATAAATTAGCGAGAGGCGTGATTTTTTGTCTGTGAGAAAGTGGTTGTAAATGCCGTAATAAATGGAGCTCCTCGGAATATTTGCCATAAATGGAGCTCCCCGGAAAAATAGCGATAAATTAGCGAGAGGCGTGATTTTTGCCGTAATAAATGGAGCCCCCGGAATATTTGCCATGGAAATAGCGATAAATTAGAGAATTTTTTGCCTGTGAGAAAGAGGTTGTAAATGCCGTAATAAATGGAGCTCCCCAGAATATTTGCCGTGGAAATAGCGATAAATTAGCGAGAGGCGTGATTTTTTGTCTGTGAGAAAGTGGTTGTAAATGCCGTAATAAATGGAGCTCCACGGAATATTTGCCATGGAAATAGCGATAAATTAGCGAGAGGCGTGATTTTTTGTCTGTGAGAAAGTGGTTGTAAATGCCGTAATAAATGGAGCTCCTCGGAATATTTGCCGTGATTTTTTGGAAATAAATGCCGAATAAATTAGCTCCCCAGAAGGCGATGATTTTTTTTTGTGAGAAAGTGGTTGTAAATTCCGTAATAAATGGAGCTCCACGGAATATTTGCCATGGAAATACCGATAAATTAGCGAGAGGCGTGATTTTTTGCCTGTGAGAAAGAGGCTGTAAATGCCGTAATAAATGGAGCTTCTCAGAACATTTGCCATGGAAATAGCGATAAATTAACGAGAGGCGTCATTTTTCGCCTCTGACAAAAAGGTTGTAAAATGGAAAGTAATTGATCACCGACAATGATGCGTAGACGGTTTTGAAGGGTACCAAGTTTGGAAAGTTTGAATTAGGCAGCTCTAGCCCAGATGTGACAGCAACAGTCCATTTGCTTTGGTCTGTCTCTTTTATTTATTTAACCAAGTCCCAAGAGGATGCTTCCACGATCACTGAAATTTTAGCCTGTTCTAGCCTAGAGTTAACCATTATCTCTCCCACATCTCCATATAAACTTTCTCTACCTGTAACCCTCTAACCAGAGCCAACGCATACAGGTTAAACATCACTGTAAAATATTAACAAAAAACAAAATTATTGCAAATGGTTGGAAATTTTCGTTCGCTTCTTCTACAATATCTGATTGTTTTCGCCACGTACACTCATTTCTAAACTTGCCTTCGATTTTTACTTCTTGAGTTTTTTCAAGGAACTCGCCATTTTGATGAGCGGAGACACACACTCGCACACATTCAGTTTCTTAACTAGATGACGTAGAACTGTGTCATGTAGATATATCAATACACAATCATCTATGTGTCTAAAATAAGTAGAAGTGTTCGGTAAAATATTTTTGAAAGGCCCACTTTGTAGACATTTTAAAGATAGCCAAGCCAAAACCCCATTAGGAGAGGAACACTTTGGTGAACCAGATTTTTGTCAATAGACATTGATGTCGAAGGTGTAAAATCATCGATTAATGATTAAATGGCATATTTTTTATGAACTTATAGGAAGACTTCGTTATATTTTTGTTAAGTTTTTTCTTTTTAGTAAATGTAGGCATTTCTTTACGGTAATATATATATATATATATATATATATATATATATATATATATATATATATATAGTTGGATTGGTATGAGTTAGTGAACCTGGGTTTCACGCTATTTACGATCGTCAGACAAACTGATTTATTTGTAAAGTTTGGATTTATGTATGGCTGCGTATGTCGGTGTTTTTATAGCAGTGGGGGAGAATTGACATCGGAACGCCACACATACGTACGCAAACATACATACGTGTACGTTCACGTTCACTCATTGACGTACGCAGACATACACGCTCATTCACTGGAGCTCATACAAATATAAACATATATTTCCAGACAGTGTGAGACTGGACATATATGCATCAAACTAAATATGTTAGCTCTATCACTGATATTGATCACTTTCCAATAAGTACCGCGAATATATAATATATATAAAAATTTGCATATATATACACATACATACATACATACACACACACACACACACACACACACACACACACACACATATATATATATATATATATATATATATATATATATGAAAAATATATAGAAAATAGGAAAGAACTCGTTAGGTAAATAATCCAAAGTTCTTTAGTATTTTAGTTATTATTTTTTGAAAAATAGTCCTCGATACAAAAATAGAGCATAAATATAATTATTTATTTAAAAATAATCATATTTTTAAATAGATAATTAAATATATATATATATATATATATATATATATATATATATATATATATATATATATATACACACACACATACATACCGCTATTTTCGAATCTCACCATTGTCGATTTTTCAAGAAGGAGACTACCTGATGTTATCGGTCTGGAGCCGAGACGATCCCAGCGTGGAAAGTGCCTGAAAAACCATACCATGGGTTGATCCAAGACTTGTGAGTGAAATTGGGTAGACGTAATTCTTGGGTGTCGTCGGTAGGTGTGCTAGCACAAAATCACACGTCATCGCCACCGAGGGTTTGAGTGTGGTGGCGTTGTTCAGATTCTTGGTCACGCTAGATAACACGACCTCTTCCAGGGAATGTAGGTATGGTCTGCTCAGCATAGTTGCAGTATAAACCCCAGGTTGGCTCGGTGGGTGTTGAACAAACACAAATGTACCTGAGGAGAGTTTGCAATAGGGATTGATATATATCTATATCTATATATATATATATATATATATATATATATATATTATAAATAGATTGATTTAAAATATGTTTTAAACTACACAGTTCTAACCATGTTTCAAAATATAATATATATATATTTTATATATATATATATATATATTTTTTTTTTTTTTTTCAAACGAATTCAAGAAAGAAAATTGAGGATGAAATGGAACTAATGTCTTTAATTTAATTACAAATTAAATTCGACCTTCCTTTTTTTGAAACATGGTTAGAACTGTGTGCCTGAAAAACATATTTTAAATCAATTAATTTATAATATTAATTCTCTGTAAATTTAAATTGAGCACTATTTTGTAAAAATAAAAATATCTATAAGAACACCGGATTATATATCTTACTGTTCTTCTTTTTATATATATATATATATATATATATATATATATATATATATATATATATATATATTCATATTATTCACACAAAACAAATGCAAAGATAATGATTTAATTGGCGAGAAATCCATCGTCGCAAACAATTCAAATAATATACAAAAACCTCCGAACCTGTTATGAATGAAAAGATCCTTGTTTCTATAAATTTCTGCTGCATTAGTTCTTATTTTTACTACAAGCTTTCGTCTGTTCCTATAGACATCTTCAGGTATGGAATAGATGTTAAAATTGTTTTTTTCTCAGTAATAAGAGGACAACGAAAATATATGTATTGTTGTATCCGAAAATGCTATTGAAAATGAGTTATTGTTTTTGGAGCGTGCAGTAGCAACGCTGAGTTTGATTTTAAATTTTTACAGTTATGCGTTCTTGTAAAATATGGTTCTTGTACAAATATAACAGGTTCGGAGGTTTTTTTATATTATTTGAATTGTTTGCGATATGGATTTCTCGCCAATTAAATCATTAACCTTGTGTGAATAATTCATGAATTTGTAAATTGATTGCACGTTTATCGAAATATATATATATATATATATATATATATATATATATATATATATATATATATATATGACAGTAAAGTTCACCCTGTACAAAGGCCGGTAACGGCTTAATTTAGAGGCATTTGTAGAGATAGGAGGGGAATATACCCATTAATTCTAGACTTGAACAGGTTAAAATTGTAGTGATCGGAGAAACATCCTCGTTGCAGTCGAATCCCCAGAGCAGTGATTCACGGGATGATGATGTTTGAGTGAAACTTATATCCCGCCAATGGAATACAAAGAGAATGTGTGTGGTTTGCCTCAGTGTGAGTGGCATGGTGAGTCCTCTAACTGGTAGAATCAAGGAATGCAGTCCTTCCGAGCACGTGAAAGAGAGGTTGGTAGGTGGAAATATTTTGTCACTCACAAGGACTTGGGGACACTTTTGAAGTCTATCTAGACGGTAAAGTGAGGACTGGGCAGTTTTCCGCCCAAATATGACAACAGTACTCCATTCTCGGCCTGATCTGCCCCTTGTAACGGTAGAGGATAGCATGAAGATTACTGGAGATCTACAGAGAGCCGACTATATTTCCTGAATCATTAGCGATGGATCGTATGAATCATTTCAACTTGCGGTAAGTTTAAGGACAATAGTCTCTCAAGACAAGGACCCTCTCCTAAGGGGACATCCAAATATGACAACAGTACTCCATTGTCTTCCTGATCTGGCCCTTGTAACGGTAGAGGATAGCATGAAGAGTCACATAATTACTGGAGATCTACAGAGATCCGACTATATTTCCTGAATCATTAGCGATGGATCGTATGAACCATTTCAGTTTGCGGTGAGTTTAAGGACAATAGTCTCTCAATACAGGGAGACTCTCCTAGGGGACATCCTTTCATTGTGACTGGTTCGATCAGCGAATATGGTTTTTGAGATAATGAATTGAACCAGCCAGTTGAAAACTGGACATATATTTGTTTTATGTCTACGTATTTGTTTTAAATTACATGAAACATCACCAGATTTTCTTTTCATATGCAAGAGATAATTGTATCAATAGTGGGATTAAAATGTCTTCTAATTTCATAGTACATAGTGTACATAATACCTCATCTCAGAAATATAGACAGGTTCAAACAAGTATTTCGAATAATTATCATTTATTATAATTGTCCTATCGATTAATTTTCATTCAAACAATTTACAATTCGAATAAATGTTTTTCGAATAATTGGTTTCGAACAGGTATTTTCCAGCAATTTTCTCGATACGGCGTAGGAGAATAACCTATACGTTTGATAGACCTAACTAAGTATTAGATATCCTTAAAATGAAGTTCTGAACTGAATAATGTATATAATACCTCATCTTAGAAATATAAGCAGACACAAAAATCTAATATGTTATTGTTATGTATTGATAAGATGTCAACGAAATGTAGTCTTGTCTTTTTAAAATTACTAGCAGCATGGCCCGGCGTTGCCCGTGCTTGATTCAAAAATCGTACGACATACAGCAATCGCTATCACTTGACTTAAAATATTTTTGCCATTCCTTGACTTTAAAGGAGTGCTCTTTGCCGTGCTGATGTTGCTACATGCCTTACTTCTTGCCTATCTGACGCTGCGAATTTTTTCTAAGCTCTATACTAAACATTAAATCTGTTACGAAAAAAGAACTAAACAAAATGAACGATCACCTTTAAAAAAGGACTTGTAACTGGAAAAACCGAATGAAAAAAGAATGTTAACAACAAATACTTTTTCACACCCAACCCAGTTCTGCGGAATTAGAATCAAAGTTGAGTTTAAGCAAGCGAATGAGCCAATTGAAGTAAAGTGTCATGCAGATTTAAATTTTTCTCACTTGTGACGAATGCAGCTATCGATTTTTTTTGCATGCTAGCATGCTAGTTAACATTCGTGTCAGTTAGCTGTTTGCTCTCACGCTGGCCAATAAAATCTTCCAGTACAAAATGGTCGCAAACTACATGAAAACTGGCGTAGAAGCATGAAAAAATCGATTATTTCCACTATCGATGGGAGTTGGGAAATGCAAAGTCAGTCTTTGCCTTTCCCGCTAACTTGGAGCATGTGCATGTAAATTTTGGTGCAAATCCGTCGAAAATTGCAGCCGTGCATTCGTTACACACACACACACAC
>CAHIKZ030005500.1:2005000-2022500 GCA_903632075.3 Acanthosepion pharaonis | reverse complement strand
GTTACAACCAAGTGGATTTTAGTTTCTGAAGTATTTTTCTGACGCAAAAATTTCAAACATTCCGATATTGAAGATACATAGATAGTGGAGAGATACCACGATTATCGCCAAAATCAAACAATGAAGAATTTACAAGACAAAATTGTTGTTTTCATTTGAAAATTAAATTTTTAATTGTGAAGTGAAAAATACCAGCATTATGCACTATAGTATTTCTTAATTTTATCATACTAAGGATACTAAAAGACTTGTCATAATAAGAAAATTAGGAACTTTCATAATGATACTGCGAAACTTGTCCGTTATTACAAGAGGATCCTGTTAAAATAAGTAGATAAAACTTGTCTAAATTATTTAATGATACATGTTTTAATCAAAACATTCTGCCAAAATATACGCAACGCACACACATATATTTTGTTTTATATATATATATATATATATATATATATATATATATATATATATATATATATATATATATATATATAGAGAGAGAGAGAGAGAGAGAGATACATATATACATACATACTCGGAGAGAGATAGAATTAGAAAGAAGAGAGAGACACCTAGAAAGATAGGGATTATTGATGGGCATTTTGTCCTTATTAGTAACCCCACGTTTGTGACCACGTGCAATACTAAGCTTGGTTTAATAAATGCCTAGTTAGTACGAGTAAAATAGAGTAAACTATATATTTTTTAAATAATTGTTTTTACATAGAGTCTCTTCCGTTTTCTCTCATCGAATGTCTTGTGAGCATTTATGTTCTGACGCAAAAATTCAAACATTCCGATATTGAAGATACATAGATAGTGGAGAGTTACCACAATTATCGACAAAGTCGAACATGAAGAATTTACAAGGATTTTCATGAAAATAATGATGAGAGCGTAGTGGCTATAGGCGGAGAACGTGAGATTAGCGTGTCGTGTTCAAATTTAGGTAGAGACTGTAGCGTTCGCTTTCGCACAAATACTTTGGGAAAGATACGAATCCACCACTTCTCCTTTCAGATGGTGTTTAATAACAGAGCAGACTGGTCACTCTAGCTTTGACTGGTAGTCAGTCCAGGAGAAAAGGAGTTCAGAATCAATACCGGTTGAATGTAGAACAAGCAACTCCACTTTGTAAAGAAAAACAAAACTAAAAACTACTTACAAGGGAAGATACAGCAACAGCACATAAAGTGGTGACGTTGTGTTTCGAAACTCCCAGGGCGTCTATAATGTTAGCGTGCAACCACACATTCAGAAAATAATGTAGCTTTTTTCTTCTTCCATATATTGGAGGTTATGGCTTTCCATGGACTACTTTCCTTTAACATTTGTAAATTTGTCTTGAGAATTATATTGGAATGGTGATTGTTGGGATAGTTAGTAGAATTGTTTCTGTTGTGGTGTTCTCCCTCTAAAGAATCTATGTTAGACTCTTCCGCCTACTATAAGATTAGTAGGGGAGAAGGCCTTGGAGGAACAGTCGAATAGATTGTTCATCTGTCGAACTCTCTGCCTCGGCAGAGAGGAACCCAGGGCAAAGTTTCGTCCGGGGAGGTAGACAGTCCCTGAACATGTTTATGCGGCTTCTAAGGGAATATTTTTGGCCGAGCCTACGGACTCGGAAAACGCACGGTAAACCCGGCTTTGTGTCACATACATCCCTCGTAGAGGGGGTTGTTAAATATTAACAGTCGAAGAGATTGTTCATTACTGTCGAACTCTCTGCCTTGAGCACAGAGGAACCCGGACGAGACTATGCCCAAGGGTAAAGTTTCGTCTGGGGAGGTAGACAGGCCCTGAACCTGTTTATGCGGCTTCTAAGGGAGTATTTTTGGCCGAGCCTACGGACTCGGAAAACACACGGTAAACTCGGCTTTGTGCCGCATATATCCATCGTGGGGGGTGGGTCTAAATATTAACAATTGAATAGATCTGTTCCAGCTATGCTGCTCAAACTCTCTGTCTACGTACAGAGAGGATCCCCAGACGAGGCTATGTTGAAGGGCAAAGTCTCGTCTCGGGAAACGACTACCCGACCCTATTTTATACGGGGTCTATGGTGAATTTTTGGCCGAGCCTAGGGGTTCGGATTGCCCCACATTAAACTCAACCTTGTGCTACATCTTACCTCGTGGGGAGGCTGGTAATTACGACTGTCGGATAGATTGAACGCTGGGTCAACCGACACACACTAACTAGTCGTGTTCTGTTGTACTTACTGTTTAATATATGATATATCTGTAACCATTTATTTGGTCACAACAGCTTCTCATTTTTTTTAGTCCAGTTTCGAATTTATAGTTACCTTTCTGATCATCGGTCTACCCTGATATTTTAGTTCACGGTTGGTAGGGTTATAAGAGATGGATCTTTGTTCGAAATGAAAGCTGGGGATGTTAGTAGTGTTGTCTCCCGTTACATTAATCCATTTTTTTTTAAATTCAGAGTTTTCCTTCTGCCGGACTGGCTAAAAAGCGAATTCACCTTGCTATTCAACCCCACTTCCCAGATGAAAAGTAGAATAGAGGATTTCGTGCTTTTCTCGAGGGCATTAGTGCGAAGGGAAAACAACAGGCTCGGATTGTAAGTGGAACTCGGCTTGCCGACTCCCGATTCTGCGCTTATAACCAATATACTACCCGAGCATCCGAGTTACACTTATCCCGTCTTCTGACGTCAGCGACCTGTCGATGAGCAACACATGAAACGGAATCATTGATCCGAGTTCAAAATCTAACTGAAACAGTTTGTGTTATTTTCATACTAACGGTCACTGGATAGATTTCTTATTGCCATCCACACGAGTTATGGGTTAAGTAGCCAGGCTAGAACAGGCGCTAGAGAATTGGTTGCCAACCACACTAAGAGAAACTCCGATTCAAAACCTTGGACAAGACAAAAAGAATAAAAAAATTCTGCTAACGTTAACAGACGTTATAATGAGTGTAAATGCATATTAGTGATAAAAAGAAACTGTGAAGATCAACGATTATGTACGCACGGAAAAGTGATATGATTTATAAACAGATATTAACAGATTTAAGTTCGATTTAAAAATAAATTTCCGAGTAGATTATTTTAAGAACCAATAAATGATTACTAAAAAAAATATGTTTATACATCGGTGCCTAAATCTTGTCCACTCAACGAGACTTTTATCGGAACTATTATTCAGCTGAGTTATCAGACTGATAAATGTGAGAATAGCCGTTACCATGCATGAAATATTAGCCTTTTGGTTGACCGAACAAAATGGGTCATTGTTGGTCGAAATTTATAAAATCTTTCCCTTAAAATAGTTTTTTTTTTAGGAAAATAGTTTTCTCAAGTCTACTGTTGTTGATGTTTCTCGTATTGACAGTGAGCTGCCTTCCTAAGTTTTTTGCTTGAAGAAATGCTGAAAATCAACATCTTGATTATACCTTTATTTCCTTTTCCAGTTCCATGTTCTATCCCGATGTTGCTGGTACCGAAATTTTACGCGGTTCTGAATTTTGATGCGGTTCCTGTCGTTTGGTTACGTTCTTTATTTGCTACTATGTAGCGTCAGTCCACGAGATCCGATGAAGTTTGGTTCTCTCTAAGACCTGGGGAGTTCATCTGATCAAAACTGTTTTTAATCGCCGGTCTGAGAAAGCATTTGTATACAGTTGATAGTATAGAGACTGCTAAACTAGTTGGACACCATCGCATCACATCCATCTGAGAATCTAGAACAGATGAAGCTGTAAAAAAACATGACTGTAGTTATTAGGCTGGTGCAAAAAATAATGACGTAATAATGTCGTTTTTTGACGTATTTTTTAACGTTAAAAAACGACATTCTTACGTCATTATTTTTGCACCAACCTAATATTAGGTTAAAGTTTTATTTTGTATCTTCTTGGTATGGTTGGAATAAAGTAACCCAAGCACAGACGATTCTATGTCAAATATACTTATCCTCAAAAATAAATTTCTATAGGAGCTACGGAAATTTGACCCCGAATAGGTTGCGCTAGAAGTAGTTTTGCTCAATATCGCAATTCGAGTTTAATTTAGCAAAATTTTAACCAGTAAAACGATATGAAAGTTAGTATTGGGTTTAGGTCTGAATGAATTCTGCTTCGTATATATGTGCAAGGGTTAGTTTACTACGAAATAAGGCTAGTGTCGTGAATAAAATTATACTGCAGCTACTTTCTAAGTAGGCAGAACATCTAAAAGAATCCTTTTTGTCACCTGTAATCGAACCTCGGCAAATTAAAAATATACTACAATTTCGCTCATGAAGTAAAACTTAACCGGTTTCATTTTTTTTCTTCTTCTTTGTGTCGTGCTTTTTCCGGACGTGAGCAATCAAGCCTCTTCATCTTCTTACCCCTTTGTCATTCTTAGCAGCGTTTGTCTCCTTAGTATTCATCCTCCTCTCTATTCTGTCATCCCTTTACACAAACACGTTAGGTAAGTTTGCCGTTGTTTCGCTCTCTCTCTCTTACCGTTGGTATGTCCCGCGAGTGACTATTTTTCTAAACCTTCTTTCCTTATTATATCTCTCTTTCTGATCGTCCTGAATATGAAGATAGACTACATCCATCAGCAAAGCCTCTGATTGGGAGATTTTTTAGGAGCATAGGATTGCTGTTGTCCCTAGGTTCCGGGGTGGTAGCACCTGTTAAGGTCCCAACTATAAGCAAATAGTTAACCATCAAACTGGGATCAAGACACAATGAAAGTGTAAAAATACATTTTTAGAGTAAAAATACAAGCATTACATTTTCATCGTAAAACAATTCATTCAGTTATGTGCCATGAGTTACACACGCTTAGGCGATCATGTATCTGTCGATATATGACTGAGGAGGCAGATTTTTTTCTCGCAATATGTTGCCATTCCTTCCTGCGGTAAACCAGTTGCCATCCGAGGCAATAGAAGCCAGTTTGTCCTACTATTTACCCATAGCTGGGAGGAGAAAGAGCATTCATACGTTTCCCAAGGTTATTAGTATGTAAGTAAATGTAATGGAATCGACTGGAATTCGAACTCGTCCCTCCGCTTCCTAAATCCGACCCTCTATCCATTACGCCACCGAGCAATATATATATTTTTTTTAATGTTACTAGTAGCATATTTTTGTAAGAGAAATTACAACTGCTTCCAAGAAAATTAAATTTCGACATTAAACAACCTATATTAAGTTGATATGTGTTATAGTGGAACATACCTATTCTATAGCTAATAGACTCTCTCACCTATAATAAGTAGGAGTAGTAATAGTAACGAGTAGTCGCTCAGTGGGTCGGTCAGTCAGTCGATGCCGGACGACCGTCAGTCGGATACTAAAGTATCAGCGACCACAAGTAGATTACTCTGCGTTATACTTATTATATGAAGTTCCCAACGTTTTGTACGTCGAACCTATTTTAGGACCGACTTAGTACAAATACAAGCCTCCGCTGTGAAATCACTCCATAACAAATTTGGCGACGAGGGATTAGAATTCATTCGGTGGAAGAAAAAAAAATCGTTCGCCATATAACAAATTTGGCGACGAGGAATTCGTACTCATACGGAGAAAAAGAAATTTCACCCGCCACGTATGCCGCTAAAGAAATTAAAAACAAAATCTCTTTCTAATTTTAAATATTAATGTCCTGTCCTGTTTGCTTTCATTTTCCCTAAAACGTCCTCCTTGTCTACACATTTTTGCGCATGGCATTCTCAGCTCTATTTTGTAGAACCATATCGCTGTTGCTTCATGTGTTCTCTTTATCTATGAAGAGATCGTCCAGCATTTTTTTGTCATATAGGACGACAGATATTACATAGCAGTTCATCCCTCTTTGTTTCTAACAATATTTCTCCTTTTTCATAATACCTTGTTTCTTTTTTTTGGAAGGTATCCCTTGATATTCCAATGCGTCACATTTTCGGTCATCTCTTAAAACATTTAATTTTTTTTTTTATCTTTTTGATATTTCCAGTTCAATTCTTGCATCTTGGGCTTTTTTCTCTTGCTGACAAGAATATATTTTGTCTTCTTACAATTGATAGTCTTTGCTTTTCGCAATTCCCTTACTTCCTTGTCGACAGTTTTCTTTCTGTGTTTGAAATCAATACGGTGTCATATGCATATCTTATGTTGCTCGCTGATAATAAATCCTTCAGCATAGCCTCGCTATAAAGGTTGAATAAATCCGGCGAGATGTCACCACCTTGTCTTACGCCCCTTTCTATTTTGTCTATTCAGTTCAATTTCTATTCGTATGCAGGGGTTTTGCTGGTACAATCCTACAAATCTGAGCTAACAAATTCGGACTAATTACACTAGTGTGAAACTAATTTTATTAGTATTGTTCCATAGAGAACCGTTAATTGATTTTTACTAAACAGACATTAGACTTTACAGTACAGATATAAGTATGGGGCCATGCAGTGCGGATCGATCTCATTGGCGCTTGCTTGCGAATATACTGCTCCACGGCGATTCAAATTGCTTAAGACTCATTTTTAGAGAATATATGTTTTCCCCGCTATCCGAAAAATTAGGGTTCGTAAACCAAAAACGACGTAAAACGAAGACGGATTTATATTGATTCATATGTGAAATTTATTTTAGTGTTTTATCTCCTATTGAGTGTTGCAGTGACTGTAGGAAATTCCTGGTTTTAATTCTGAAAGGTCACGAAGGTTTAGGGCAACTTTACGCGCTGGAAAAACTATGTCAGAAAAATGCGCGTATATAAACAGGTAAGGAGTTTGTCATATTCCAAGCCTTTCACCTCCAGCTACAGAAGACGATGATATTTGACTTTGACATCAAATCAAGGAGACAAACCGAAAAAATACTTTGGGAGTTTAGTAACCATCAACACTTTTCCCGTGTAATTGTTTCTTCGCTTTCCTTCATATCGTATAGCGGGGTCAATATACGGTACGTATGTTCGTTTTTGTAAAAGAGAACTAGTGTAAGGTGAACATTGACGAAACTGGCGTTTATCTCTTACTAGCAGCATGACCCGGCATTGCTCGGGCATGATTCAAAAATCGTACGACTCATACAGCAATCGCTACCACTGGACTTAAAATATTTTGCCCTTCCTTGCCTTTAAAGGAGTGCACTTGCCGTGATGTTGTTACTACATGCCTTACTTCTTGCCTATCTGACACTGCGAATTTTTTCTAAGCTCTATACTAAACATTAAATCTTTTACGAAAAAAGAACTAAACAAAATGAACACAAAACGATCAGCTTTAAAAAAGGACTCGTAACTAGAAAAACCGAATGAAAAAAAGAATGTTAACAACAAATACTTTTTCACACCCAACCCAGTTCTGCGGAATCAGAATCAACGTTGAGTTTAAGCAAGCGAATGAGCCAATTGGAGTAAAGTGCCATGCAGATTTAAATTTTTCCCATTTGTGACGAATGCAGCTATCGATTTTTTTGCATACTAGCATGCTAGTTAACATTCGTGTCAGTCAGCTGTTGGCTCTCACGCTGGTCAATAGAATCTTCCTGCCTATTTGTGGCAGCCAGCTATAGGCTCTCACTCTGGCCAGTAGAAAATGGCCGCAAACTACATGGAAACTGCCGTAGAAGCATGAAAAATTGATTATTTCCACTATCGATGGGAGTTGGGAAATGTAATGTTGGTGTTGGCCTTCCCACTAACTTGGAGCATGTGCATGTAAATTCTAGTGCAAACCCGTGGAAAATTGCGGCCGTGTATTCGTTACACACACACACACACACACACACACACACTTGAGCAGATGAGGAAATTTATACGTATGTGTAATCTATATGGTGATATTCTAAGCGTAGTTTAGATGTGACACAGGACCAAAAGTAAGAGGCACCTAGTGAGGATCGAACTCACTTCTTCTTTTGCAGCGTCTCTTTCGGATATAGGCAATCATGGTGATCCACAACTTCCTCTATCTTATAACACTTAATAAGATTTTTCTTAAGCTGTTTCTCCCAAACCCTGTTCTGCAATCAATTTGCTCAATCCCATCAAGTATGTCACGCGCTGCTTTCCTCAATCTGTCCTGTGAGTACCAGACTTTCCAAGCCCTCCTTTCTCATTACGTGTCCCAGGAATGTCACTACTCAGTCATAATAGTCCTAGCGAGACAAGCTTGCTAAACATTACACGACGTCAAAGCGACGAAATACTTTTCTAAGCGTAGCTTAAATGTGGCCCAAGGCCCAAGTATGGAGCACTCAGGAACGATCGAATTCACTACTACTCAGTCGTAATTGATCTAGGGAGACAAGCTTGCTGAACACTAAACCCCATCGAAGCGTCTTATGAATTTCTAAGCGTAGCTTAGATGTGGCAGACGACTGTATATAAGACCTTAACACCACGTCGAAGTGTCCAGTAACCGGGTAAATATATTGTATTAATGTTGGTCTTTCGTAAAATCGAAATGACGTAAGGCGAACTTTCGAAAATTGGAATATACGCGTATTTGACTAAGCCGGAGTTTATCTCTCGTCAATATCCGTAAATACCGTGGAATTGACCAGATGAGAAAATTTATACGTACGTTTAATTTATATGTACAAGGAATTTCTCAATTAAATTGGCTATTTTCGCGAATGGCGAGATCAGCCTGTGAATCTTGATATCATCTCAGATAATAAATTTCGAACAAGCAATAAGTTTATTACTTTCATGTAACACACGGATGGCATGGAGAGAAGAGGGTGGGTAGGTCGAGCGTTAAAATCCACCGTATATCACCACTGCCGGTGAAGAAGGCGAGAGAGAAACATGATCGCTATTAACAAGGTCTTCTTTTATGTGACGTATCGCTTTAGGTCATGAACAATCAAGAATTTCCACAACTTCCTAACGTTCGTATCTCCCCTTAGTTCCTCTTCCAGTCACTCTGTCTTTATTAACTACCCACTCCACGGTGGCGATTTGTGGCATGGGGTCGTTTTTAATGTGGGGTGCATGTGGGCTCAGGACCAAAAATGGCCGGTCACCGCGACCATTGTCACGTTGACGTTTCCGTCCGAACAACGCTCCTTCTTCAGTGTAAAGGGTGATGCAGGATCGGAATTCCCGGGGATTAGGCATCCCTCAAAGTTTTTGAAACTTCCGAGGTCAGGAACAGATGCTACACTTTGACACCATGCATTTATACAGCATTTCTATCTATCTATCTATCTATCTATCTATCTATCTATCTATCTATCTATCTCGTTTGGGTTTTCTCTGCAGATCGACATCTATCTATCTATCTATCTATCTATCTATCTATCTATCTATCTATCTATCTATCTATCTATCTATCTCGTTTGGGTTTTCTCTGCAGATCGACATCTATCTATCTATCTATCTATCTATCTATCTATCTATCTATCTATCTAATGTCATTCTTGTCATATCTATCAATCTCAGTCTCGCCATATGTATCTATTGATCTATCTATCTCAGACTCGTTATATCTATCTATCTATCTATCTATCTATCTATCTATCTATCTATCTATTGTTGTCTTTCTCTCATTCAATTGCTAGGTCTGCTTCTAGGAGACCTAGCAATTGACTTTACTGGTTATTCGATAGAAACAGATTTACACATTTATAAGTCTATGCACTAAATATTTGTTCTGATCTGGTACTCCTGCTCTGTATTCAGAAATTCTTGTTAAAATCCATAGTAGCATCTACCTATCATCTCGGCCCCTTCACCATCGTAGCCTCCCTGAGCGTTTTCTATAATTCCTCGATAGGCCTCCTCCGTTCATCAATGGCCATGGATTTGATTGCACCCATCTGTAAGATAGGATCAACCTTGGACAGGTATGTTATGGAGGATAAGATATCGTCCATGCAGCATGTCCCCCATCTGTATTACAGGAGCTGCCAGAACGAGGCTAAAACCACCGATGAACTAAATTTGGGGATTCAACACCGATTTTTTAACTGTATAGTACACGCCAAGGTTCATACAGATTTCAATTCAGAGTTTCTTTCTCATAGACTGTTTGCTAACCAAGGCTATAGAACCCGGATTGTCCTGTTATTTACCCATAGGTGGGGAGAGTAGAAGAGGATTCATACTTTTCCCACCTAAGTGAATTCGAACTCGTCTCTCCGATTCTTCAATCCATTATCCATTACTCCACCGTGCCTGCTTTCTATAAATATTTTCATAGTAATTATTCTGGTGTGCTTTTCTACCTCGGCTTGCACTGTACTAGATTGGCTTAGCTAGATGTCAACGTTTTGCAATTGTCATTACTAGAAGTAACCGTAAGTTCTATGCTAACAGTTTCTTCGCTTGTAATTCTTGCTTGTGGAGCACACGGCTTCTTGCTTTACAGTCAATATTGATTGTCAAAATTTTGATGGAATGTCATTCGCCATTATTTGTTTCTTTAATTCCTGTTCCTAGATTGGTCTCTGTCCTTAATTGCTTGAGGTGAAATGATTACTAAAGGAAAAGGTTAAATTCTCCAAACCATCTTTACTGCTATCAAAGATTTTAAAGATTAAAAACAAAAACTTCCCCCTCTAAAAGACAATACCTGCTCCTATTTATAACAGGGAGAGTCCAAGGGTAAATAGGTAAATTACCATAACACCCCCTCCTAAGTATTAACATCAAGTTTTTGGGGCCTTGTTAGGGACAGAAATATAGACACAAGGCAGGAATTGAGTTAAAGAAATATATTAACAGAAACAATACGAACATATACAAACGAGAATGTTGCAGCAAGAATGTTCGGTTAGACTGTCAGAGCTGACTGCTAGAAATTTCCCTCTCCAACAGGCAATACCTGCTCCTATTTATAGCTGGAAGAATCCATGCGTACGTGTGAAAATTAGCATAAAAACCCCATCCTAAATTATAACTCTAAGTTGATGTGGCCTTGTTAGGGCCAGAAATAAAGACAAAAAGAGAGGAATTGTGTAAAAGAAATATATTAACAGAAATAGTAATACGAACATATACAAACAAGAGTGTTACAGCAAGAATGTTCGGTCCGACTGTAACCACAATCTTCAAAAATTTAAATACAACGTCAATCACCATCGTCTGATGTTTTGGACCTCATTTATCTTTTATCCTTTCCTCATTCCCCCAGTACACTGTTCTTTCTCTCAGCTTCACACTATGTAACCCCTTGCGAACCAGTGGCAGTCACGCCTTGCCGGGGTGAAATGCTTAAGAAAAAACACAATGAAAACACTGGAAACTGATCTGCTTGACCCTCATACGTCGAAATCGACGGGAGAGTCGACTATATACACAAACACATTTTGAGAATTATAGATATAGATGATATTATTGCAATAATTTAAACTCTTTCTTTTTATTAAAGTTTTTTTTATTATTATTAAAGATCCAAAAACATATAGTAAATAGTAAAACGTTGCACAGAGCTATAATGGAGACGAAGTAATGCAGAACCATTGTCGTTAACAATTTGCACTAAAAACCGGTACTGAAGAATTATCTATAAAACAAAAAAATTTAATCGAAATCATGAAAACTGTGAACACACGTAAACAACATCTGATCACATACATACACACACACATACATGCACATACATTTTGAGAATTATAGATAAATCAGTTTCTTTATTTTCGTTATTTTTCTTCTTTTATCTTATCGGTTTTATTTTAGTTGTATTAGTGGTCAATCTTCGTCCTTTCACGGAGGCCACGTCGATAAAACGGATTCTAGATGTATCTTTCCATCTGACATCTTCATCTGTTAGCATTGGCGACCCAAGTTCGCCATAAGCTAATTCTTTATTCCCGGTTAATGTATCTAAGAAAGATAAAAGGAAAACAGACTTTTTTCAATACGGTAACAAGTAATTCAAATAAAATGAAAGATAAACTAGTAAAGATTACTAACATCATTGCTTCAACTAAAAATAAATGTATCAACTTATGCTTACACGTCTTTAGAACTATTAACGGTAAGTTAGCAACGTAAGATGAGAGAAAAGATTCTACAGAGGAATGCTAAGGATATCATGGACCCAGAGTGTGAGCAACGACGAGGTCTTAGAGAGGCTCATACTTCACACCAGGAAGAGGCAGCTGAAGTTTCTGGGACACATAATGAGGAAGGAGGGACTAGAGAAACTGATACTCACATGTTAAATAGAGGGAAATAGAAACAAGGGAAAACAACCTGTGACATATCTGGCGGTCTGGAGGAGGTGACAGAGGTAAGGAACTTGTTGAGAGCTGTAAGAGATAGAAAGAGGTGGAGAGCCATGATCGCCTACATTCTGAAAGAACATGGCACATAAAAAGAAAGAATAATATTATATTTTATGTGCCGTTTTGCTCTAGGACGTAAGTGATCATGGCTTTCCATAATTTCCTGTCGTTAGTAGAGTTTAGTAAGTGTTGCCTTTTTGTTATCTATCCTAAACCATTTACTCAAGCTCACTAGGTAAGTTATATCTGTCCTTGCTACGATCAAAGAAATAAAAAAAAAATGTGAGGCTATTATATCTTCTACTACTATTATGGGTAAGCAAGAAAAAATCATGAGACGAAAGAAAAATTAGTTGAATATTAATAGCAAGTCACACCGCTTATGAATATCGTCCCCTGTCGAAACTCCAATTCCTTAATTCAAACGGAAGTGCTCACTTTGACATTCACGGCTCATTTGACAAAAACAGATCATAATATCGTCTCGGAATAACACTTCAAAATACCAGAGTCATAAAACATATTTTCTAACCAATCAGAAAAAAGTCCATCGCGCTATTTGCAGCAGCTATTTTTGAGCCACTAACTGACGCCCCCCCCCACTTGCAGACAAGCTTAACCAGACCATCCTCAGCGACACCAAGGCGCGTCCACCAACTATCTCTCTACTACTACCATGCAATCATTCGTGGAATATTTATCTCTCACTCGACTACATATGCGTGTTGTTTTTCTCCACTTGTTTATCTCGTCTTTTACCTTGTGTTATACCCCGAACGAACTCTCAGTCTCCTACCAATAATATAAAATACCCCGCAAAGAGAAAATGATCAAACAAGGTAGGTCATATCCCCATTTCTTGTTCTGTCGCTTCCACGTTTTTTGTTGTTTTTTTTTTTTTTTGCTAAATGTAACGCCTCCTTTACAAGACTGGCATATCTATTACTACTCGGTGTAAACAAGCAATAAAGATAAGATAAAAGAAAATTTATTTAAAAGTCAATCTTTCACCTAAGACATTAAAACAGTTTAAGACTATTAAATATACTAGAACTGGTTTGGTTTGTTTTGTTTTAGGGGATATTAACCTCAATAGGTTATTATGATATGATAATTATAATTATTATATTATATAATGCCTACAAGAATTTTATTGCCGGTAAGACGTTTCTCAAAAATGTATTGCTGGCAAAAATTACTTTCTTAAAAAATTCATTGCTGGCCATAACTTTTTACAAGTTTTTATCGCTGGTATCAAAAGCCATTTTTACACTTTCATAGTGTTTTGACCCCATTTTGGGGGCTAACTCTTTGCCCATAACTGGTAACCCAACAGGTGTCCCCCACCCCCGAGTTAGGGCGGGCCCTGAAACACCAGCAACTGAAAGGTGGCCCCCATGCTCCTCAAAACCACCCAATCAGAGGCCCCAGTGTCGGATGCAGTTCATAGTCATTACCCAGGACGCGGGTACAGTTCGTAGTCATACCCAGGATGCGGATGTAGTTTATCATCATCCCCAGGACGTACTAGTACTACGCATAAAAATTAATAATCAGAGGAAAGAAAAATCATACACGTTTCCTCTGTGGTACCTAGACGTTAAGCGTAAATATTAGCAGCAAGATCACATCATATTCCAATTGAAATGACTAGACGCAACCGTAAGTTCTATGCTAATAGTTTCTTCTATTGCACTCCTCGCTTGTGAAGATATCTTTCGGGTTATTATTTCCAATCAATTGTGATCTTCAAAAATGTAAGTGCAATGTTAATCGTTATTTTCTTTTTTGTTCTCTATCCTTAATAGTATTTTTCTCATAGTCTCTAATGCCCAGTAACTCATTGCGTCATAGTGGCTTTATTGCCTTCCTTTATTAAAGACAAAAAAAAAATCCAAAATATGAAAATCTCTCAAAAACTAGACATCGCCGTTCCAGACGTCGACAATTTGAAAGCGAAAGCTGCATAAATATTACGACCTTGGGGGGAGGGCGAAGAGTTAAAATGTACGCATCATTATCCGTGCACTTTGAAATTTATAAATATCCAGTTTTAAAACTATGCCAAAAATAACGTAACTAAAATGCTAGTCAGTGTAACTGCACTTGCAGTCACATGACCCCTAAGGTGAACTACTTGTTATTGAAGGGGTTAATGGTCACAAAGGCATATATGTGAGTATGTCTGCCCCTGTGTATGTGTCTCTGTATGAGTGTGCATGACACAGAAGCGAGGGTGCTGAAAAGTTCATGGCCCTCCAGGAAGAGAGGCTCGCCAAAAAAATGTTACATTGGTCAGATGATCGGAAGTGATTCGAGCCGAGGACTTTTAAGCAACGACCTGTATATTGAAACAAAAAAAAAATCATGGACCTGTTTCTATGTATGCACGAGCAGAGTATTAGTACGTTAGGTTTATGGGTTAGTGTTTCACACACACACACACACACACACATGTAAATACACACACACACACATATATATTAATTAAAGACATTTTTATTTTTAACGTTCTTTTTTATAGATACAAGTATTTAAGTAAATGCTCTGTTTATAATAAACAGTATTAAATAACATTTACCAGCCTGAATGTCCAGAGAATTTATTTAATACTGTTATCTATAAAAAGAACGTTAAACATAAAAATGTTCTTTAATAAATAAAATTGTCGGACTTTGTCCATTTCTTAATATACATACATACATACATACATACATACATATATATATATATATATATATATGTATATATGTGTGTGTGTGTGTGTGTGTGTGTGTGTGTGTGTGTGTGTGTGTGAAAAGTGTATATAAATATAAAAGAAATATAAGTACATATAATTATTTATATATTATATGCGCGGTACTTATTAGAAAGCGCTCAATATCAGAGATAGAGCTAACATATTTGGTTGGATAGATGTGAGTTTGTGACCCTGGGTTTCACGCTTTAGCGATCGTCAGACAAACTGATTAATGTTTTAAAAATTTGGGTTTATGTACACGCAATCTACATAAACCCAAATTTTTTAAAACATTAATCTATCCAACCAAATGTATATATATATATATATATATATATATATATATATATATATATATATATATATAGATAGATATATATATATAAACATTATTAAATATAACAAACAATGAATGTCTGCTATGTCTGATCATAAGCCGTTCTAATGTTGAAATGTTTGCTTTAATTTATGGTGGAAATAAAAACAAACATTGTCCAACATTTGGATATTATTCAATATTTTGATCCGGAGCTTTCGGCTCACATGAGCCATCTTCAGAGTGGGTATGCAGACATGAAACAAAGATATCCACTGTCAAAGATATTATACATTAAAAGAAAGCAACTCACGCTCAACAAAATTACATTTCAAACTCGTCACAGCACATTACATTGCATCGAGGCATTTGTTCTGTTGAAATACGTCCGATTATCGCGTGGTATGACGTCATAGAACCGCATCTTGAACTTACGAACAGCGTTTGCTATTCTACGACCATGATCGTCGCATAGCATTGTTCTATGTCAAAATAACAAAATATCATCTTTGACGGGGGGAAATCTTTGTTTTATATCTGTAGAACCACTCTGACGACGTGAGCCGAAACCTTAAGAACAAATTAATAAAGAAAAAAAGTATCTAAATGTTGTACAGTTTTTGTCTTTATTTTCACCAAAAATTAAAGCAAATATACGAACATTAGAACGGCTCATGATCAAACATAATAGACATTCATTGTCTGTTATATTTAAAATAATGATCTGCTGCCTCAATACAGTATATATATATATATATATATATATATATATATATATATATATATATATATATATATATATATATATATTGGTTGGATAGATGTGAGTTTGTGACAAACTCACATCTATCCAGCCAAATATGTTAGCTCTATCTCTGATATTGAGCGTTTTCTAATAAGTACCGCGCATATAATATATAAATAATTTTACATATATATATTTATTTATATTTATATACACTTTTCACACACACACACACACACACATATATATATATATATATATATATATATATATATATATATATATATATACACACACATATATATATATATATATGTGTGTGTGTGTGTGTGTGTGTGTGTGTGTGTGTGTGTGTGTGTGTAGAAAAATAACAAAAATATTTCTGACACATCACATGTGTGGAGCTAATATATATATATATATATATATATATATATATATATATATATATATATAATAAAAAGGCTTAAACAGTAATATTCCATGGTCATAATTTATTCCATTGGAATCGTAAATACGATCCAAATCATCAGACTATATTATCTATATATATATATATATATATATATATATATATATATATATATATATATATATATATATATATATATATATATATACTATATGTAGATAGATAGATATTATGGGCAGAGTTCATGAAAAAAAATGTGCCTCGTTTTTCTTAAGATTCTTTCAGCGTGCTTGCAGAAGTCATGCAAAATACGCCGACTCTGTGCTTCTACAATGTGACGCGTCCTTTCAAGAAAATAGCTGATCATGACTCTCTTCAAAAATCATATCCTTCGTGGCCGTTGCCAACGTTTCTCCATTTGCTAATCCTTCCGCCTCACCGTTCCACCATCCTTTCAAACAAGCACGTCGTGTGGGTAGCCCGCTGATCTCCCCGATCTCTCTTGACTTGGATATGGCCTGTGAGCGTTAAGTTTTCCAAGCGCTCCTTCCTCGTTATGTGTCCAAGCAACTTCGGCTTCCTCTTTCTGCTTCTGATTATAACTGTTCGTTTTGATGCCATTTTGTTTACGGCTTACTCGTTGCTTACTCACTGTAACCTTCTGTAGGACCATTTTTATGTTACCTTCAGCTTTCTCTTCATCTGCCAGGAGTTTGTTCATCGTTCCCTGTCATACAAGAGGACTGGCATAAAATAGTATCCCAATACTCTTATCGTTGTTTCTAACGGAAATTTTCCTTTTACATATAATATCTTTAGGTGGCCGGCGCTTGTAAATTTCTGATTTCCTCATTTAAACCGGGGCTAATGCAGCATTTCTCAGTTGGTGTGCCCGGGTGCACTAATGTTTCCTGAAATATAGTCAAGTTCGCCTCAAGTTAAAAGAAGAGTAATCTATGAATTATTTTTATATTTAAAATATCTTTATTTTTTAAAAAAGCTATACGTACCAAGCACATGGCTTCTATGTCTAAGTGGAGTCTTTGTTATACTATTTTTTTTAAATTCTTTAATCGTATATAAGAAATAGATAATC
>CAHIKZ030005500.1:1882500-1992500 GCA_903632075.3 Acanthosepion pharaonis | reverse complement strand
ACAGATTCTCGATTGGATATAAATCAGGAGTGTTTCCGGGTCAGTCTACAGTACTTTAAGTTGCTAACTGACAAGGCTTGCCACTGTTTTCGTGCAGTGTTACAATTTTCGTAAGCTTGCTTGGAGTAACGTCCATCGCAGACAATGGCTATAGGACAACTAATCGACAGTCAAAACAATAGTGTCCGAGCGTGATAAAAATTAGATGCAACCAAGGCCAAACAAATTTCATCATACACCCCGAAAATAGATTCGTATTACTGCACACCACTGCAAATGGCCTACCTTGAGGAAAAAAAAAATAAGAAATCGATTATACCCTGTCACTTCAGTGTGTTTAAAACTGACCGTATGGTGAAAGAAAGAAAACTAAATGTGGTTGTTTCAATTAGTTTGCACAAGGGTGTACTATAATAAGGTTATGTAAATGAATGTTGTAACAGGGAAGCTATTAATGAGAGTAAAAAACAAAAAAACAAACAAACAAACACTGCAAAGAGGAAGTTGTAGAAAGGAAAGATCGACAACGTCCTGAATGGACACGGCTCATGAAAGACAAAAAATAAGACTTATGATCAGTGTTCAAATCGCTATAAAAGTTAAGATTTCGAATGCTGGATGCTTATACAAGTTTGAAATTTTGGCGCGACACATTTTTCTTTACTCTCCCTTACCGCATATGCTTTTGCGCGGCTCTTGTGTTTGACCTTAGTTCCAGAGATCAATGTTTGGACCAAAGTAATTGCTTTTCAAGTGTGGAAATTTGGCGCAATGCAATCATTCTGCTCTTCTTTTCAAACTCCTTGCTCCGTATTTAACTTAGCTTATTTAATATATGAATAAAAACGATTCGACAATCAATTTCCAAATACATTTTATGACAATGAGAGTTTTTTTTCCTAATATATTCTTTGTTTTATTTCGGATCTTTCTACACACGAGCTTACAACCATATCACGTTGAAACACCGCTTCTCGTAGGAGCACCGTAGTTAAGCAACGTAAAAACTAGTGAGCACCTAAATGGGTGACTGCTTGGGAATACCAGATGCTATAAGCTTGGATGTGATGTATAAATACTTGAAATTAGAAATCGGAGAGCCGAGTTTCAATTTCAGTCGGGTTCATTATATCCATTTACTCGCTCTTGGGAAAGGTATGAATCCACCTCTACTCCCCAGCTATGGGTTAATTACTAGGACTTGTATCATGTAAATCATTATTATTTCTCATACAATCTAACAAATTTTACAATCTAAAAATACTTTCTGGCTTTAAATAACCTGCAAAGGGTTGACAAGCTGTAAAATCAAATCCATCAATCAATCGCTGATTTATTCTTTAAATGTCGATTTTTTTCAAATTAACCACTATATTTTTGAGTAGCAAGGTTGACAGGATAACATTTTTTTTAATACTTAGAATTTTTTTTCAGAAATATTTTCCAGTTTTAAATAACCTGCAAAAGGTTGATAAGTCGTAAAAAAACAAACCAATCAATCAATACAGACACAAAAGATAGAAAAGTTGAAATTCATCGATTTATATCAGGAATCAAAAATACTGAATTTAATGTTACGTTTCTATCTTTATAGAAGCGGTCTATCTTTGGCTTGAAAATTCGCGTGATGAATTTTGGGAATTAGAAAAAGAATTAATCGCTTCTCTAAATAGTAATTCTAAAATTACTAAAGTCGGATCGGTCAGTTAAGTGCCATACGTGATACACGCTTAAGCAATCATATCTCTTACAGTTAATGACCGACTCGGCAGAAGAGTTTCGCGCAGTAGTTTGCCGTTTCTTTCTGCGATAGAGGGGTTGCGGACCAAGACTCGCTCTGTCCTGTTATTCAACCAATAGCTGCGATGGTAGAGATGGATTGATACCTTTCCCATATGTATTTGCGCGTAAGAGACTGTAACGAACCCACTCGAATTCGAACACTGCTCCCTGATTTCTCATTTTGAGTCACAGTCAATTACAACGCGTATCTTAAGCTGTCTAAATTTAGGAGTTGCGCTCTAGGAAGTAATACTTTATAATAAAGAAAATTAAAAGAAATATATATTTTTAAAAAAAGGGACGACGAATGAATAAATCCAATGATTTAACTTGTGCACTATTTCACGGATTTATTAAAAAATATATGTATTTTTTAATATATCGCACGGATATATTTAATGAACGTTGTAGTTGCACACACTTGTCGATGCTGATCCGTAAATTTTCAGTCTGTTTCAAACAACTAAATCCTTAGTATTTTTTCATATTCCATATTTCCTGAGCAAGTCAAGGTGGAAATCTTTCTTTTTTCATTAAAATAACCCTCGAAATTTACTCTTCACCTCACAGTTCGAATGTTATTTTTGTTATTAAGTTTTGTGGTTTATTTTATTTTGTTAAATGTTGCATATTACAATTTGAATTTGTTCTTGAGACTGGGACGTCCTTTACGCTGAAAATGTCGCGCACGCAGACACACAAACACACACACATGTATATATGTAGAATTAATATAAGTAAAAAGTTTGTCACTTAGCTGATTGATGTTAGCTTCAGCATCACGACTCCAGAGTTTCGTAGGCGGACCAAGCTGTTCACACTTCAAGAGCTATCAGCAATATGTATGCATGTACGTATATATGCATGTGTGTGTCGGTATGTCCATGTGTCTAAGGTGTATGTCGAAATTAAGAATAATCTATGATATCGGCGGTGGCATTTAAATATATATATATATATATATATATATATATATATATATATATATATATATATATATATATAAGGAAGTGGTGATAGTTGTTCCAACGAGAGAAGAGAGTATATTTTAAAAAGATAAACTGCAATGGTTTTTTTTGTTGAAATTCGGATTTTTTTTTTATTTTAAAATATATATTATTCTCTATTTTCTATAATTGAACTGCACGGGTTTCTAATTTCGCGACCTTCTTCAAGCAAAGAGTAAATATTTCCACATATTATAAAAATGAATTTTTTGCGTGGTAGTGATTCAAATGCCTTTCTTGGAATGGTGACAAGTTAACACACACACACACACACACACACACACACACACACACACACACACACACATATATATATATATATATATATATGTAATTATTTCTTTAAAAATATGATTCCAACTCGCGACATAAGAGGTCTCATGTTTCAAAACAAGAGCCGAAAACTTCAATATAATTATTTGAATTAAATTGAGTTAAAGTAAGCTCTGTTCCATCTTCAAGCGAAATTTTTTTGGAATTCCCAAAGCGACCTCTTATGTCGCGAGTTGGAATCATATTTTTAAATAAATAATTATATTTATGCTCTACTTTTGTATCGAGCACTATTTTTTTTAAAATAATGACTAAAATACTAAGGAACTTTGGATTATTTACCTAACCAGTTCTTTCCTATTTTCTATATATTTTCACACACACACATATATATATATATATATATATATATATATATATATATATATATATATATGTGTGTGTGTGTGTGTGTGTGTGTGTATAATATATCTCTGTGGGTGTGTGAATATATATATATATATATATATATATATATATATATATATATATATATATTAGGTGAATACCTGGATAAGAGTTTGATGAGTAAAATTATATATACAGTGGCGAGAAACAAATATTCGTACACAAAGAATTGTAGCTTGTTGTATTTCCAATTAATGAATAAACATACTTTTTTACAGTACACAGATGCATAATAACTAAATATACAGAGAAAACAGAAAAAAAAATTGATTTAATAGAAATAAATCCCATTTTTCTATTTTAATGGGTGAAAAAGTATTCGTACAATACAAAAAACAATGCATAATCTTCATTTAACACGTTGCAGAATAGCCATTATTCACTTCTACAGCAACCAACCTCTTCCTGTATTTTTCAATTAATGATTTGCACATTTTAGTCGGTATTTTGTTCCATTCTTCTTCGCATATGGTCTTCAGATCCGGGATGTCTGTTGGAGCTCGCGATCGGATTTGAATTTTCAAATAACGTCACAGATTCTCAATTGGATGTAAATCTGTGGACTGACTTGGCCATTTCAGGATATTTTACATTATTTTTAGCAAGCCATTTCATTGTAGGTTTTGCAGTGTGCTTAGAATCATTATCTTTTAGAAAGATCCAATCAGGAGGAAGTTCAAGATTTTCAACTAAAATCATTAAATTTGCTTCCAAAATATTTTGATATGTTGCAGCATTCATTCTACCATCTATTACATTTGATACGTTGCCAGTATCTTTTGCTGAAAACCATCCCCAAACCATGATGCTGCCACCACCAGATTTCACTGTTGGGACTGTGTTCTTTTGTTTGAAGGCATCGCCATCTTTCCTCCATACATAATTTCTAGAATCACGTCCAAACAATTCAATTTTGGTTTCGTCTTTCCATAATATTCTTTCCTAATACGATTTTTCGTTATCCTAATGATCACGAACGAATTTCAACTTGGCATCTCCGTATCTTTTCAACAACAGTGGAGTTTTTCTAGGAGAGCGTGACTTTAGATTGTTCCTATGAATTTCATTGCTTATTGTCCGTTTAGTGACACATTTCCGATGAAAGCAAATCATCCTGCAAATTTTGAAGAGTAGCCAATTTGACTTATTAATTTCCTCAAAGATCTCGAAGAAATCTTCTGTGGAGCACCTTTCCTTCTTTTGTCTTCAACAGTTCTGAGTTCTTTTTATACCTTGCAATGTTTGAATTAATGGTATTAAATGGAATATTCAGGTTGTCTGAAATTTTCCAGTAACGTTTACCTTCGTCCCATCAGTTCTTTGTGCGAATTTCTCAATTCTATACCTCTTGCCATGATGAAAACCTTCTTGCACGACTATCAATTACAGAATGTTGTCCTTGTATTTTTAGGCTAAAAATAACTACTGAGAACATTATTGGATCATTCTGGAATATTCTACTTGAATAATGTAGAGTATTAAAGCAATTTAAAGAAAATCTGAAATTTGCATGTTTATATATATGTGTGTGTATTAGTTTGTGCACATATAGATATATATGTCAGTGTTTATATAAGTGTGTACGTTTATATATATATATATATATATATATATATATATATATATATATATATATATATATATATATATATATATATATATATAATATATGTTATATATATTCCATACAATAAAAAAAATGTATATTTCCAACAAGAGAAAACATGTATATTAAAAAACGTTTTTTTTTGGTTGTAATGTGGATTTATTGAACAAAAAATAAAATACTTTGTTTTAATAATTTCAAACACGTGTTTCTGGTCTGGAAGACGGTTGGTGAGTCTTCAGGTGAAACACGTGGAAATTTTAAAACAAAATAATTAATTAAAAATTTCATGTTCAATAAATCCAATATTCTCGATGTTCACGTTTGCGGCAATCCGCGGATTGCCAACACAAACAAAATTTTTATATATATATATATATATATATAGTAATGATACAATATGGTTATCTCTATGGAATTTCCAGGAGGATATAGATCCAGGAAGGCTCTATATCAAAAGACATAGTAAAATTATTATTAATTAAAGAATATAAAACACTTAAAATCGCACTCTCTAAATAAGATAGCAATATCTCTTGATTTTAATCCGGCGTATTTTTTTCCATTTCATTTGAGACTTGTTTGTAGGTCTTGAAGATTGACAGCTGACTTTTTAGGGCTCTTATGAAATAAAAAATTATTAACTATGGTATGTTAAGTGTTTGATATTCTTTAATTAATAATACACACACACACATATATATATATATATATATATATATATATGTGTGTGTGTGTGTGTGTGTGTGTGTGTGTGTGTGTGTGATAAATGATATATATATATATATATATATATATATATATATATAGATAGATAGATAGATAGTTAGTTAGTTAGTTAGTCTATGAAAAACTAGGTAATCAGTATGGGTAAACCTAAGGAGGATAAAGAGAGCTCAATGTAAATCCAGAGCAAATAATTTAAGTAAAAACAGACCACTTTAAGGTTCCATGTAATAAATTATTTCACCACAGCCCTTTTAAAAGGACTGCGGATCATCAGACTTTACTTCCAAACAAAAAATGAAAAGAAAATTCACACATTTTTGACTGGGCCGTATTAAACATATGCAAATTAACGAAGTGAGGAAGTGAGTAGGGAGAGAGAAGACATGAGTGAGTTAGCATATATTGACACATTTAAACGCTTAACTTAACGGAAGTTATATATTGATATCGAAGGGGTAGAGAAGAAAAAACCCATAGAAAGAAAAAGAGGGAAGAGAGAAGAAGATGTCAATAATTTTCCTTGTAAAAAAAGCCAAGAAACAGACGCTGTTTTTTTGCTTTACTTTGAAAGTGTTATTTTGGGGGTTCATAAAGATTATTATGTATACATATATATATACATAATAACTCATATGAAATATCCGCGCAAAATATGTAAGACAAAAATTCGGAAACCAGTTAAATTCGTATATAGTGGCTTGGAAACCAGAGAAAGGAAACCCGAAAAATCACGTGAACTAATTTTAATGTGATCAAATAAACTTCTACCAATAGAGGGTCCGCTTCAGAAATGATACATTTCTGTACCGGACTTGATCCCCTCCTATTAGTAATACCAAGGAGACGATGATGACCGCTTACTAGAGAAAATAAATTAAATTTCTGTTTTAACGAGACTGAGACATTTTTTTTTAAATTTTTTTAAAAATGTTTAATATGTTTCTGATAGCTTGACGAAAAACGTCAGAAAATGTCGTTGATTAATGACTGGAAAAGTGAAAACTCGTAATTTTGACGTAAACTTAATTAGTATTGCTTTAATTTAAATTGTTTTATAATTAAAAGAACATTTCATAATAAAAAGAAGAGTTAGGTAATATTAAATGTTCTTTTAAGATAAAGTTAAACATTTCTTCCCTAAGATAATACATCAAATTTGAATTTAAACAGTTTTAATTTAAAAGTAACCTTTTTTTAATAATTCCTTTAACAAAATTTAACATGTTTAATAAAACAGTATATAATATCAAGAGATTTTTTTATACATGAGTTTGATATACAATAACAAGAAAGTTTTTTTACATGACTTTAAAAACTTTATTTTGAACAATTAGAATAAAACTTTAAGACAATGAAACGGATGAAAAGTTTTAATCACAAAAAATATAATTCGCCAGTTGCTCCTTCTCGCTCCACGTAAAAAAATAGCCCAACCTTTTTTACGTAATGGCCACATGACTGAATCCGGGTTTTAAGAAGGGGTCAAGAATATTCTCCATGGGTTAAAACATTTTAAATGTCCGTATAAAAAAGAACTATTGTTGTGTCTCTTATATATTCTTCCGACGCAAATAACACAGTTTTCGTCTAAAAATGCCTGACTATAAGTCATTTCAATAGGCAACACTTTCATTTTAGCCTCACGCAATAAAGACTTCATTACTTCATTACTTCAGTAGAGAGTGTCTGCTGGCTTAATACGGCTGGAAAGCTAGCAAAAGAATTTCTGCTTGTCGGTGGCTTTCTCTCTGTGACCTACCCCCCCACAACACTTAAAGATTCTGTGTCTTTTTTATTCACCCAGCTTGCAAGCAAAAAAAAATCTGCTTTCCAATGACAGTCTCTCTTTAACACATTCCTTATATTTCTTATTATATCAGTCTCTCACGCTCCCTACTAAAAACGCTAGTAAATTCATTGCGTTTAATTGCGTCTTTCCTCGCTTAGCAACAAGCGTTTCCTCAAACGCTTGTTGTGTTAGCGAGAAAGACACTTACACTCCCTAAATAATATCGCTCGTAGCAATTATCCTAAGAAATAAAAAATGGGAAATACAAAAAAATACAAGTACTAGGGGATAGTGAAAATTATCATTAATTAAATTTACATTACGAAATTATATATCATGGAAAAAATGTAAGGTATGCAGTGCATGCATGGAAACTTCACACCTATATATATATATATATATATATATATATATATATATATATATATGTGTGTGTGTGTGTGTGTGTGTGTGTGTTTCGTGTGTGTGTATATTTTAGATGTGTGTCAATAATATTTATAAGATAATTGATACCTGAATATTCATGCAAGATCTTCACTCTTAAATGACCGGTGTAAGTGTTTAATATTCTCTTTTGAATTAATCTATCTATCTATCTATCTATCTATCTATCTATCTATCTATCTATCTAAGGCTGCTCATATCTATGTCCATATGCCAGTCTGCTTATATCTATCTATCTATCTATCTATCTATCTGAGGGTACTCATATCTATGTATCTATGCGAGTCTATTCATATCTATCTATCTATCTATCTATCTATCTATCTATCTATCTATCTATCTATCTAAGGCTGCTTATATCTATGTCCATATGCCAGTCTGCTTATATCTATCTATCTATCTATCTATCTATCTATCTATCTATATGAGGGCACTCATATCTATGTACCTATGTGAGTCTATTCATATCTATCTATCTATCTATCTATCTATCTATCTATCTATCTCTCTCTCTCTCTATATATATATATATATATATATATATATATATATATATATCGCTGTTTTATAGGCTCTTTATTATCTATTTGAACTAAGTTCATTAACAGGAAGATGATTACGTTGAAAGCTTAATATTTGTTTGGTTACTAACCCATTGAATTAATGCGTGTCTGTGTCTGTGTGGGTGTGGGTGTGAGGGTGAGAGAGTACGTGTGTGTGTTGCAGCGTGTGTAGTGTCTGTACGTGTTTTAAGGAATTCGAATAGACAATAACATGCCCGTTCTTGGAAGTTTATTAATTAAAATACATTTGTCAAAATTAATTGACTGTCGAAAATAAACTGTCATCCACATTAGAAGCGAGACTTCATATAAAACACTCCAAAACCATTGCTTTTAATCCATTTTCACAAGCGCTTCAGATGCGCGAATTCAACAGACGTATATTTCAGTGTGCTGTGACGATAATCATTCAAAATATAAGTAAAAAAAATGTATTAAAAAAATATACTGTTACATTCCGAAGAAAGATCTTCATTTTTCCCTTAAAAAATATGCTTCGTACAAAAAAAAAAGAAGATATGTCTGTAGGTGGGTCCGTTATATGTGTAGATTGCATAAATTATTAAAAGAAAAACCCTACATTCTATCAGTTCGTGAATATCGGCTTTTTGAAAGAATACTTCAGTTAAAGACTGAATTTAATACATCAAATAAATTATGCAGGAAAAGCCATATTTAATTCATCGTGTAGTTTTACCATGGCGTACTTTCATCATTCCATATGTTTTCAGTCTCTTGTCTTCATCGTTGTTCTTACTTATTAAGACAATCTTCGGCCGATATATTCTTTGGGCCTCCTGTATTGGCGAATTACTGAAATAAAGATTTCCCATTTTCAATAAATAAAAATATGATACCTATATTCATCTTCGTTATTAGCAACAAAACACTTCTATCCATATATTCTCCGATTTTCTGTATTGCCTGAAATGAAGAATTTTCTATGTTCCATGCAGTTTATAGTACGATTATCTTTGTCTTTGTTCTCAGTAAAAAAACGTTTTGGTCAACAGGCAATGTGATAGGTCCTGATCTGGCATCTAGTATACAGTCACTTTCTCACAAACGTGCCGTGGCTTCCCTCTGTGTTTTCTAAAAGTATTTTCACGGCAACTGTTCCGACGAGCTACTTTCGCTCGTTCCCAGACTGCATGAATTTAAATGAGCTACTGGGCTGGCATCTTGGTCCCACCCTTTCACTGTCGAAACGGTTCAATATAACCGTCTTTTCAACTCTAACAGCTTCTTCTTTCGCACTTCCCGCCTGTGGAACTCCCTTCCTCTTACTTGCTTCGAAGATGACTATAATCTTCAAATATTCAAGTGTAAAGTCCAACCCTTACCTCACAGTCGGTGGGGGGTGTAAAACGGTAGTGTCAGAGCTATGCCGCCCGGAACTTCGTTCCTGGTAGGGCCACCCAAGGCGGACAGGTCTGACACACACGCCGGCTAACAAGAGCTCTGGTGAAAATCCAAGGAGCGTCTGCATCGGCAACCGGCGGCTTCTGGTCGTTCCTGTCTCTGCGTCTGTGGGAATCCGCGGCAAGCAAGAACGTTATCCGAGTAGGCCTGGGTACCCTACTTCTGTAATTTATCCCAAGAATCTTCTTCTCATAACAGGAAGAAGCCGGCTCAATCCGCCCAGGGTGAATGCCGCATCAGTACAGTACAGTAATGTCAATCGACATCTGACACCCTGAGCTTATTCCCCGTCCATCTCTGTATCTTTTCCTCAACCACGCCTCTTTACTTTTGTTCCCAATCCTCAGTAACCTCTTACGTGCTAGTGGCACTGCCGCCTTGCTTAAGGTGAATTGCTTTATATATATTTATATATATATATATATATATATATATATATATATATACAATCGACTCTCCCGTCGAGATTCGACGTATGAGGGTCAAGCCGAACAGTTTCCAGGAAACCGACAGCCCGACACCGGCACATGAGATTTGATTATAGTGATTTTCTAAGCGTAGCTTAGATGTGGCACAATGCCGAAAGTATGGGGCACCCAGTGAGGATCGAACTCACGACTCAGTTGTAATTGTTCTAGCGAGACAAGCTTGCTAACCATTACACCGCCTCGAGGTGCCCTTGAAATTTGATTATAGTGGTGAAGGCCTCGTGCAGGACCATCCACACTTTTTGAAGGGACGAATACAGAGACCTGGTGCACCGAATACCATATATATATATATATATATATATATATATATATATATATATATATCATTATTTATTCGAAAATTATAATATAAATATGTTATAAAATCACTACAAAAAATAGCCATTTTGTTTCAACACTTCTGTATTAATCTTGATAAGACACCAGAAGTGTTGAAACAAAATGGCTATGTTTGTAGTGATTTTATAACATATTTATGTTATAATTTTCGAATAAATAATTATATTTGCTCTACTCTGTATTGAGCTCTCTTTTAAGAATAGTATTTTTGGTTATTGGAATTTATTCCGTATACCCCAATCCATGCATTGCCTAAGTCTCTGACACCCGCGTTTCGTACTGCTTTTACGTCGTTTATCCTTACTGGTTTTCCGAGCGCAATTCTTCGGTTTTATATAGCAGGGTGCGATGGTTAAATTATCGTCTAAATTACGGAAAAATGAAAATAGCACTGACATCTCATTTGAACCGATATATTTTTATCTCTTGAAATACTAAAGACCAAATTTATTCAATAAAATCACCATTGGCTTCAACCACGGCGTCTAGTCGACTTCGGAATCTCCTGCAACTCTACTGGACGGTCACCTTGTTTAAGTTAGTGAATGCTGGCATAATCCTCACCATCAGTTAATCTTTGGTGTTAAAATAGTTTTGTTGGTCTCTCCCTCGTCTGAGCCACAAAGGAGTGCACTTTGGGGAGTTAGGTTAAGATATGTCAGGGGTGATGTGATCGCAGAAATCGTTTGACAGCCATGACTGCTTGTGTGGCATGGTGCAGAGTCCTGTTAGGTATAGGGTTTTACAGCAGCCACCCTCTTGACCCAGGGTAATACTACCTCAGCAAAGCAGGTTATGTAAAATTCCCCATTGAGTCTGAAGCCCTCACACACAATTTCGGGAGTTCTTTTCTTATTAGAACGATCAGAGTGAGATTTCCGTACCTTTGTAATTATCATTAGACACACCTACCGCTTTCCGAATCCCCTGCAGTGTCCTCAGAATGACACCCAAACATTCTAAAATGTTCATATTGGAGCTTCCGGTGCGAATGCCAAGCAGTAAATCATTCTGTTTCCAAATTTCTGGCGGTGTGAATTGCGTCTCTTTTTCTCACAGACGTTGCCCATGTACAAAATTAATAATATAAAATGGCGACAATTTTCTCATCGCAGTCTATATATATATATATTAAAGACATATTTTATGTTTAACGTTGTTATTTTATAGAAAAATATGTCTTTAATAAATAAATTGTCGGACCTTGTCCATTTCTTAATATATATATATATATATATATATATATATATATATATATATATATATGTTGGAAAATTATAGGTTCCGCACATACTCCTAATAGTCTTAGATGTGACTTATTTGTAGAAGAAAAAATTAGAAGAATAAAATACAATAATCTAGACCAACTATTGAATTAGAGGAATGAATTAGTTCTAAAATGTCGACATAAAAACAAATTCATATTTCCACAATATAGGTTTAACTTAATTACCTGCAATATTTCCATAATATTCACTCCCCTCTAACTCTTCAAATGTTGGCAGGATATATAATTTCAATTTCTATATTTTATTTCCCCCCTCTATAACCTCTTTAAACTATATTAATTATAATTTATAAACTTTCCCCTACTTTAATATCTCCCCTACTCTCTTTACATTAATCCTTTACATCCTTTTATCTATATATATATTAAATTTATTTTCAAACCGCTTTTTATTCCGCTTTTATTTTTAAATTAATATTTCATTCCTCATATAACACCAAATTATGTCATAAGATTAAAATTCATTAGTTACATTATTCGGACTATTGTCCTCATCTTTGTCGCCATAAAAAGGGTCCTACTATGAAAACGGAACGCAAACTGTCACAGATCCTAATCAAGAAACCAAAAATATAAACAGATTAATATTCGTGTTTAATTTTATAAAACATGTTCATTTCAAGACTAATACCTTCCATTGATACGGCAGCGTTATTTTTGGTCATCTGATTGTTGTAAAGATAGAGAATGGCATAAGCAATCAGATAATTTCTGAAACTTTACCAGAAGCAGATAATTTATCCAGCATTTTAGCAATGTATCGTATAGATGTATTCCGCTTGAGATCTCGAGTGAACTTAAATCCCAATGCGCTTTGCTATATTTCCTACTGTTATCATCTTGGTGTAATTCCATTTAGCAATCTGTTCAGCACAGAAACCAGGATCTTATTCATAGAATAACATACCTGATATATATATATATATATATATATATATATATATATATATATATATATATATATATATATATCCTACAGTTGTCTAGGAGATATTCTGTTTAACAGGAGTGACTGGGTATTATTCATTTCAGCTCGCTGGCCTTCTTAAATCTAAAACCCTCATGTTATTGCAAGTAGAATATATTTAATTTATTTGGAGACGCTTGATACCATTCTAGCAAAATCAGCGATCTAACAGAAATTCAAACGTTTGTTTTATATATATAGTGTGGTGTGAATCAAAACGCTAGGTTTAAAAATACGCGCATTGTATGATGGAATTGTAAACCTTGCGCTAAAAATTGTAACTTCGGTTTTAACTTTGGATAAAAATTAATATTTAAACCTTCTCTTTTCTTTTCTCTTGTTTTTTTTTTCTTTGTTAAAAATAGGTAAACAGATTTTTTTTATAATTATTTTAAAGATGGCTATCTACTGGCGATAACTACAAAAATATTATTTTTATCCAAACTGGTTTGCTTTTCTCAAGACGTTATTTATTGAAAGGTTTATCATACAGTTTTAATAAGAATTTTAATGGGAAACTATTAACATACATATTTTCGCTCATTCATGTCCAAAACCTTATATTCATGAAAAAAAGAATAAATGCAGATATGAATAGATTATGGTTACCTTTATAAAATAAAAACGTAGAAATATCGTTTGGATGTTTGGGTCAAGCTCGATCGTTTATTGAATTAGATTTCCAAAGGGTGCCCTAACAGAAGAGATCTGTGCTGCAATGAGCAGGCAAAAATATTTTGAAGCATTTAGTTGTTAACTGGTAATTCGACATCTATAGTAGCAAGATGGTTATTGATAGATTTATTGATTTTTTTATGGCTTATCAACATTTGTGTTATAGTGGAACACACCTATTCTATAGTTAATAGACTCTCCCACCTATAATAAGTAGGAGTAGTAAGAGTAACGAGGAGTCGCCGAGTCACTCGGTCAGTCAGTCGATGCCGGACGACCGTTAGTCGGATACTAAAGTATCAGCGACTACAACTAGATTTCTCTGCGTTATACTTATTATATGAAGTTCCTAACGTTTTGTACGTCGAAGATATTTTAGGACCGACTTAGTACAAATACAAGCCTCTACTGTGAAATCAATTCACAACAATTTGTAAGATTATTTAAAGCCGAAACATTTTCGGAGTGTAATAATTTAAAAACATAATGATTTTCTGGTAGAATTGCAATTATTTAATCCATAGATAGGAGGGTATTAGATGCATTCATATATTTGCCAAGTGTATTTTCATGTAAATAAATATAACGAACCCGACTGGAATTCGACTTCTGCTCTTCGATTTCGCACCCGAACCCGTTAACCATTAGACCCGCACCTCTAAAATTAAGCACCGTCGAGCCTGGTCTGTAGTTAGACTGGTGACCGCTTGCGAATAATTAGATGTTGTAAGGTTTGATGTACGGTAGTGTAATGGGTAACAGCTGTCCCGTATTGAGCATCGAAACAATGATACTTCTAATCGTCAAGCAAAATCTGCCTGTTTCGATATCTGTCGTCAGATAATTTTTTTTTTGGGGGGGGGGCTACCATCAGCATGGCTGAAGTTAAACTCCAAGTGAGTAACACTCTACGCCTTCTTGGGTTCACGCTTTCAACTGACATAAAGTGGAGAGACTAAATTGAATCAGTTGTTAAGTATACTGCTAAGAAAGTTCATCTACTGTGCTGTGTCAGAATTTTTCTGCCCGTTCATTGAATACTGATGCTACATCTGGTCTGGTGCTGCTGTATATATCGAAATCCTTGACTAAATTCAAAGAAGGGTCTATAATATTATCAACATTGACTTGGCTCCTCAGCATATGTCCCTTTCTCATCGACATGACGTGGGTTCCGTCTGTCTTTTCTACAAATATTTTCATGACAATTGTTCTGATGAGCTTTTTCCCTTAATACCTGGGTTGCATTAATTTGAGCGTGTTACTAGATTGGCATCTAGGCCTCGTCACTTTACTGTTGAACGAGCTAGATGCAACCGCCAATTCTATTTTAACATTTTCTTTTCTTGCACATCAAATCTTTGGAATTCCCTTCCAGCTCTTGCATCCTTGCCAACTGCAATATTCAAAGAATTAGATGCATCATCAATCGCCATCTTTTGTCTTCTTGAAACCTTTTCTTTTATTGTCCTTTTTCCTCGATTCTCTTCACTGAAGTCTTCTCATTCTTTTCTACTCCCTGCAACCACCTGCATCCTAGTGGCATTAACACCTTGCTTGGGGGGAAATTATTAAAATATATATATTATATGGGTTGGAGAGGCTCGATCGTTAATTTCCCGTCTATATTTAATTCTAAATTCTTTGCTCGGTCTAATATAGGGATGTCTCATTCTTATCTTTGATTCCTATTTTCCTACAGATACAACGTGACAAGCATTCCACCCCTTTATTTGCTATTTCCATGACAAATGTTTAGAGGCGGTCCATTTCTAGCTCACTAGTTCAGACAGTTTCAGATAAGATGTGCCATGCTTTTTTCAGGGAGTATAATTATCTTTATTTCCGCAAAATTCCAGATTTTAAGAGGAAAATTTAATTTTAAGAAGAAATCTTTTCACAAGAACTGCAATAATGTAGAACAGTCAACCATTTGGGGGATTACTTGAAAGCTACAACCTCAAGATACCCGGAATTACCACCAATCAAAATGAACGGAGTTCCTCTCGGGGAAGCACCGTGTCTTGGAATACTTTTGGGCCCCAGACTCATACTCGACCTCAAGTGGAACTCGTACATACGATCCGATGCTAAGGATGCAGGTAAAATGGTCGGCTCCCTGTCACCTCTTGCTAGCCTCTAGCTTTTATAAGAGCTAGATCAGACCAAAAATGGAGTACTGTTATCATATTTGAGCAAAAGCTGTCAAGACCACATTCTCCAGCCTTGATAGAGCCCAAACGCGTCTTGGAACCATTGTAGGTGACGAATTATTTTCCACTCTTCAACCCCTCTCCTACAGGCAGGATGTGGCAAGTCGCTCGCTGCTCTATCGTTACTTCCATGGAAAGAGTTGGGATGGAACATTCTCTAGTCGCGCCGAGGCAAATCTTCTCAGCAAGAACAGTCCATGCCAATTCCATAGTAACAAACCACCCACATTCCCTCCGTATTCCCTCTGCGAGAATGACTTCCACTCGAACAGCTTCTTCCCGCCAGCCACTGTCCTGTGGAATTGACTCCCAACAGGATGTTTAGCCGATCACTACAATCTTAACCTATTCAAGACTAGAGTTAATCGATATCCCCCTAACCTATACACACAAATGGCCTCCTAACGTAACCCTCTACCTCGAGTGACTCTCACTATAAAAAAATATTCAAATAATGAGTCAATCGCTGTCTACACTCCGTGTCCTCATAAACATCACTTAATACCACCGCCTCTTTTATTCATATCAAAGTCCTCATTCATCATAACGATTTTAACAGTAACCCTCTACATTGAGTGGCTCTCGAAACTTATGTGAATATTAATATAAAAATAAAAAATAGATTTGAGTGAGTTAGTATCCGTATCTTTTTATTTGCGTTTTGTAAGTCAAGGCGGCCCTTTTACTGTTTACATAGTTTTCATGAAGATTATTGTCCCTATCTTTGTTGCTATTATCACAAGATTTCGTCAGCTACTTGTCAATCTTAGTAACATTCTTTAATATTGAACACTACCCTTTGTTCTTACGCACAAATACCCTTCGGAAAGGTAAGAATCCATCTCTTCTTCCCCCAGCTATGGGTTGAATAGCAGGACAGACTGGCTTCTTTAGCCTTGGTTGGCAAACAGACTACGGCAGAAAGAAATGGCAGCCTACAGCGGGAAAAATCTGCCTCGTCAGTCAAGTATCGAAAGATACATGATTGCCCAACCGTGTATCACGTATGGCACTGACCCTTTCTTTAATTTAACAGGGTGAATTGTTTTTGTTCCGATGCCATTATATAGGGGTATCTCGACTCATTCGTCTCATTCTTAGTATTGTTTGCTTATTGCTTACCCCGTTCTGTTTAAATAGAGGGTTCAGATAAACATTCCCTGTTTGGTAATCGCAGTATTAGTCGTTTTCATATCGGGAAATATTCGGCATTCGTTGACCGAGCAGTAAGTACTACAGTTAGTGGAAATCTTTCATTAAAAAGGTATTTTTTTCAGAAACAATAGGTTTCCTTCCTAGACTATTGCCGCCCTAGGTAAGACGATAAACTACATCCGCGTCCTGGGTAAGACGATAAACTACATCCGCGTCCTGGGTAAGACGATAAACTACATCCATATCCTGGGTATGACGATAAACTACATCCATGTCCTGGGTAAGACGATAAACTACATCCATGTCCTGGGTAAGACGATAAACTACATCCATGTCCTGGGTAAGACGATAAACTACGTCCAACAGCAAGACCTCTGATCAGGAGGTTTGGAAGAGCGTGGAACCACCTATTAATTGCTGATGTTCACCCTGACTCAGGGTGGTTCCAGCTTTTAGGGGGTCCCAATTATGGGCAAATAGTTAACCCCTAAACTGGGGTCAAGACACTAGGAAAGTGTAAAAACAGGTTTTAATAACAGCAATACATATTTTGAAGGAAATAATTTTTTACCAGCTATAAAAATGTCAGTATTGTAAGCGATTTACGGCTTGGAATGAGAAATGGATGAAGTGTTTTCTAATTCCATTTGGGCTTGTTATATTCTCTTACATGCAAATAGCCTTTAAAAAGGTTTGAATCTACCTCTTCTCACCCCATCTATGTGTTAAATGATAGAACTTGTATTAAAAAAAATCCCTATCTCCCTCCAAAGTTTTTACCACCCCAACGTATTTTCTGGCTTTAAATAATCTATCAAAGTTTGGTAAGCCATAAAAAACAAATCAATCAATAACTAATCTGCTTGTATTTTTTTAAATTAAAAAATAAATTTTAACAACATTTCCAGTAGTTCAATCAATTGCAAATACAGCAGACATATAAAGAAAACTTCAAAATAGAGTGGCTGAAATGTGATAAAACAAAAATCTACTGTTTTAAAATACCCTTAACTTGGTGACTTCATAGTATTTCACATGAAACCTTATTCCCTGCCTCACCCACAAAAGAAGCAACAAGACTGATCTAAGCCATTAAGTGCCGAAAATGAAAAATTATTTGCTTTCCTTTTAGGATAATCTCCATCCATTTTGTATCTTGTCTTGCCCCAAGGATCAGAGATGAAGCAGATAATACACACTGATCCCTGCACCCCCAAAAAAGTAAACCTTTGACAGCCAGTGATAATTTTGGTTGAAATTTATAAAATCTTTCTCTTAAAACAATTTTTTAAGAGAATAGGTTTCTCAAGTCCAGTAGATGTTATTGCTCTTTCCAATAATGATGGCGGCTTTCTTCCGATCATTTTGTTCATTGTAGTCTGGGACAACAGCTTCATTATGTCATTATTTCCTCTTCAAGTTACATGTGCTATTCATTTTAGCTGTTACTTCTGTTGAAAGTCCCCAAGTGATGTGGTTTCTGTTATTTGATACAGTTCTTTGTGATAGATTTGTACCAGTCCACGAGGAACAAAGTGACTGTTCGGTTCAACTCTGTCTACAGACGGAGAGGAACCCGAAGGAGGCTACGCCGAAAGGGCGGAGTCTCTTTCGGGGAGGTAAAACCGGCCCTGAACCCGTTTATACGGGTTCAAATTGGGCTATTTTTGGCCGAGCCTAATGGCTCGGAAATGCCCACGTTAAAAAGGCCTTGTGCCACATGACACCCTCGTGGGGGGACGACTAAATATAGTCCACGAGGAACAAAGAAGGGTGGTCCTGGTTGAGGCCTACAGCGTTCATTTACTCGAAGCCATTTTCAATCATTGGTCTGAAAAAGGTGACATTTTAGATATTTCTAGACGGATTCGGCGCAAAATTTAACAGCCGTATGAACGTTTCGATCTGACTAGTCTATTGAAGAACTCTCTTTTAATCATTTCGCCCCAAGGAAGGCAATGATGCCACTAAGACGCAGGAGGTTACTGGGAGTGAAAGAGAATAAGAAAACTTTAGTGGCGAGTAGGAGCAATAAAGGAACTTGATTCAGGAAGTCAGAAGATGGCAAATGATGCTGGATTTATGAAGATTGTAGGTGTCAGGTAAGCAAGAAACCGGAAAAGAATTTTATAGGCAAGAAAAGATACCGGTGTTCTTAGGTTAATGATTTGGTTTGAAACTTACTGATTATGAGAAGAACTCGATGAAAGCCCGAGTTTACAACTGCTGAAACGTTGTGATAATAACAACGAAGATGGTGACGAAAAAAACAAAAAGAAAAACGTATGTAAGTAATGTAAGTAATGAAAACTCCTCATTCTAGAAATTCAGACAGATGAAAACTAATTGAATTGTTTTAAATCCACTTTTTTTTTTCTTTTCCTTTGTGTGGATTTAATCGCAGTGTTCTAGCGGTGGCAGTAGTCGAATCAAGTATCAAGCTGACTCTCAGAATAAACAAACAAAATAATAATGAATGTGTCTCTTGAGACTCCACCAACGAATCAATTAGTGTGTGTTTCAACCGTCATTAGGTAATGACCGATCGAATTCGGCAGAATTGGCATCGCTGTCGGCGGGCAACAAATAATGGTTTCCTCTATCATACAGGTCACAAAATTATTCTTTAAACACCGAATAAAAATAAATGACTATTCGAAATTCATCTATATAGACTATTTGTCCCGGTTCCAAACAGTTGCAGACAAGTTCATCTAACTTGGTAGCACTCTGTCACGCTACGTCAACATCGATGAGGAAGTGGCCAACAGAATCGCCAAAACCAGCGCGGTCTTCGGCAGACTGAAGGATTAAGTCTAGGAACGACTTTGAGCTCAGCGTTAAGAGCTGAACCCTTAACGCTAAGCTCAAAGTGTACAGAGCAGTAGTTCTACCATGTCTGCTCTATGCTAAACAGATTGGTGCTTTTCATATTAAATGCCTCAGGACCCTGCTCCGTGTAAAGTGACAGGACTGAGTCCCAGACACTGAAGTGCTTTAGCGTGCTGGGATGGAGACCATCCGTGACATCCTACTGCGTTATCAGCTCCACGTTCGCCGCATGGCTGATTGTCGACTTCCAAAGAGACTGCTCTATGGTGATCTATGCACAGGCAAGCGCTCACTCGCCAGACGAAAGAAACGTTATAAAGACACGCGAAAGGAATCTTTCGAGGATTGTGGCATTCCCCATTTCGCCTGCTGAGGACCGTGCCATCCGGTGATCTCTTGTAAGGTTCGGAGTGTCTGATTTTGAAGAGAAAAGCGTAGAAACACCAGAAAAGGAAAGATCGAGAGGGCTCCGCCAACCAAACCCTAGCCCCCAACCCCGGTTCAACACCCAGCATCTCATGACCCAACAGCAAAAGTTATCTCTGCCCCGACTCCCAGTGATTCAAACATAAACCAGCGGCCCGAGTGAAAACACTCCGGTCCCCACGTTAAAAAATGACCTTGTGTCACAACCTGATTCAGTTGGGGGGGGGGTCAAGTAAATAAACCTGCCCCAGGGCTCCGGCCCTGTGCTGGTGGTATCACGGCTACCACTAGCTTGGACCGGCTCTGACCAACCTGGACCAGCTATGACAAGCCAAGACCAGCTATGACTAGCTTAGACCAGCTCAGACAAGTTATGATCAGCTAAGACCAGCGGCCCGAGTGAAAACACTCGGATTCCCACGTTAAAAACTGACCTTGTGTCACAACCTGACTCAGTGGGGGGGGTCAAGTAAATCTCTACTCTAAATTAGAGCGGAGGTATTTTAATTTCAAGAATTCTCATGTGATAATTGAGCTCCAATTTTGTATTTATTCATATAGATTCCATAATATACGTTTTACTTAATGTGTCTCTAATTCTTCAAATGTTGAATGTATAACTAATTCTAATTTCTTTTTTTTTTGCCATCTTTACACTATATTAATTTTATCATATAAATTGTCCCCTGTTCTGTCACCCATGAAATAAAAATAATTGTTTATACGGAAAATAAGGATCTACGTACCTCAAATCGTCCTTAAATTAAGTGGCAGCAGAAGAATTATCGTTCGATTTTTAAAACGTTATCACAAACATTAATTCAATACTTAAATGCAGCAATCAATTTTGAGATCTTTTGTAGTTTATTGATGCCTATCGCATTTACTCCTCCCTAGCTATTGTGATGATGGCCAAACCTAGAGTCCTCGACAGGAGCTAACTTAAATGTCCGCCGATAGGTCGGCTTTTCAGCTACTTTATAATAAAACATGCAATGAAACTTTGGATACAAAAGGAAAATAAGAGTTACTCCCCTTAAATCATGAAAGTAACGATAAAATCTATTATAGTGTATTAATATATATATGTTTTAACCTCACATAATCTGGCAACGCTGAAGCTGATCTCATTGAAAATCGTTCCCTGTGCATAACTTTTCTAGGTCTTTTGAATGAGCTATGAATCCATTGAAATCGGACCAGTGGAAACGCAAGAGTTGCTTGGACAAACACAGGCATGAACGCACACGCATACACTGTACTTTATAGATAATATTTGTCCGGTTCTAAACAAGTTTTACTTGCATTCATTAGAGATTTCTTTTTGTACCTTTACTACACTCTTGTCTATCAGTCCCTGCAATCATTTGTAAGATGACAGTATGGACGGTTGTCAGCAAAAGGGAATGAATTGAAGATATCAAAATTAAGGAAATACAGAATTTTAAATAATGAGAAGCGTTGAAATAGTTGACGCAAAATGTGACACCAGAATCCGAAAGCGCAACATTTCTAAGACTGGCAATGAGGAAAGAAGGCCTAGAAAATTTGACACTCACTTGGCATTGAAATGGAATAGCAAAAAAGTGCCTCCCAAAAGCTAGACAGAGTATTAGAAACGGGAAAGATTCGTTAAAAACAAAGAAAAATTTTCTATCTGCAATGTTATATCAGTCCAAGACAATGAATAAGGCAACGTTGAAGAAAAGAAGACTTGAGGCGATAGAGATGTGTTTCGGTTTAAATGACAGTTTGGCAGGTTTATTTTCAGGGGTGGTGATTGTCTCTCAGCTGCAACTTCCGGAGGCTGATCTTTGGGTTCAGATGAAAGCCATAATATGGGAAGTCGATTTTGATTGGTTGAGCCAGCGGGTGAAAGGAGATAGGAGAATGGATTCGGGGAGTCGAGTCATGACTGTCAGACAATGTAGATGTGTTTTCTTTTGTGCCTGAAACTACTCCCTAGTAAGCGGGAACGCCCCCCCTACTTGATTGATAGAACATGTCGAAATGAATGTTAATAAAGTAGTTAAGTTAAAATTCCTTGTACTGAAGTTCTTTTATCAGGTATGTAGAAAATAGAAAAGAACACGTTGTGTCCATAAACCGGAGTTCCTTAGTATTTTTGTTTCCTAAAATTTTGCTTGAAGATGAAACGAGACTAAACACCTCAATTCAACTTAATTTTAATAATTATTTGGATGATTTTGGCTCTCATTTTTGAAACATGAGAACTCTTATGTAGCGAAGGAATCATATTTTTTATACAATATATATATATATATATATATATATATATATATATATATAAGGATATCATAGACGGAGCAATAATGAAGTTTTAAGGAAAATGGAAACAAAAATGACACCTTTACTTAGAATAATAAAGAACAGATAATGAGGAAAGAAGACCTGAAAAATATGACACTCACTTGGCATTTAATGGATGGCAGAACAGCGAGCGGGAGGGATTGTAAAAGATAAACATTGATAAGAGCTACAAAAGGATAGGAAGCTGTGGGAAGCTTTGATCGCCGAAGTCCTAAAGGTACGCGGCACAAAGATGATTAAAAATTTATGAATATTCTGTTAGCTAAACTGCAAGTCACATCATGAAATCCAATGAGACATGTATTTTTTTTAAACAGACTTTCAAAGATATCAGTAGAATACGACAGATAGATAGATAGATAGATAGATAGATAGATAGATAGATAGATAGATAGATACCAAGGTACTGTCATAGATAGATAGATAGATAGATAGACAGATACCAAGGTACTGTCATAGATAGATAGATAGATAGATAGATAGATACCAAGGTACTGTCATAGATATATAGATATCTAGCTAGCTAGAGAGATAGATCAAGGTACTGTGATAGATAGATAGATAGATAGATAGATAGATAGATAGATAGATAGATAGATAGATAGATCAAGGTACTGTGATAGATAGATAGATACCAAGGTACTGTCATAGATAGATAGATAGATAGCTAGAGAGATAGCTCAACGTACTGTGATAGATAGATAGATAGATAGATAGATAGATAGATAGATAGATAGATAGATACCAAGTGACTGGGATAGATAGAGAGATACCAAATGACTGTGATAGATAGATAGATAGATAGATAGATAGATAGATAGATATGAACAGACAAAGAAAGCTACTTGAGTCATTTCTGCTGTGTTCGGAGATGAAATGCTTCAAACCAAATAGTCAATATTAAGCTGTAGGTTAAACAAATAAACAGGCTCAAAGCTACAATTCAGCTGAAACGACCTGATCAGCGATGCATTATGACTAGTCCACATGACAATGCTCGCCCCATATTCTCTAGATTTAACCCCTTCACACTACCACCTTTTCGGCCCCTTTCTAACAATTTGAAGGGTTTTTTGTTCAATGACGATCTGGAGTTTAAAACGTGGCTTGATGAATTTTTCGAGTCAAAACTTAGTGATTTCTGTTGTCGAGGCTTTGAACAATTAGTCGATCGATGTCAGGAGCTTAAAAACAATGCAGGGAACTAAACTGTCGAATGATTCATCAGAAATATTAATAAATAATAAGTATTAAAATAAATGATAAAAAAGGACGGATTTATATAACACCCTAATATATATCTTTTGCAGTGTTTCTTGTAACTAGAAAAACATGCAAGCGTTTCTATAAAGATTAGAATACATAGTACATTGTAAGTGTAATAACTGGTAAATTGGGCCAGTGTGTACCGTCTACCAAGCAGGATGTTTGCAAAATCCCCAATCAAAGGAATGTTATACCCTTTCTTTGAAGTAATTCTGAGTGCATTTCACTGCTTGCTGTCTTCATATCAATGCAAAGCACCCCTTCATCAATCATACTACTTTGGCCGGTTCGTATAATGGGCATTTTTTACTGTTTCCTTGTAAGTGTTATTATTGTCCTTCCTTTGTGTGCCGTGTCCCTTCTGGACGTGGGCGAGCATGGCTATCTACTTCACCCTATCTCTTGTGTGATCGTACAAGACCCTCCCCGTTTATCCAAGACTTCTAACACCGCGGCTGATCGATGAAGATCGCTCCGATCTCAGACCTGCCTTATCCCACGTTGTGACTTAAGTTTGATCATAAGGAGGCCCATATCGAATCTCAGGTATGAAGACGCACAAGAATAAAATAACACTCGAATAAATTGAACAAAAAGTTCATACTGTTTTTATATCAATCCTTTGTACAATAATTGGTTATATCAGAGTTCGCATGCAATTACTTATCAGCCCAACTTCCGTCTAAATGATATTATTGTTGACTTGGTTAAATTTGGGTTGTTGTTCTGGTAAAGTTCGGCACAAGGATGAAGTCGGGGGTTCTCTTCGACAGGAAATCACGTGGGGTGTATCACGACCAGTGGCTAGGATGAACTCTCTGTCGTTTCTATCTGATGAATTCCCTTCGTGCATTTGTATTTATTGACATTCGCTCAAACTGGCGGAGGTACCGCGCATCGGGGGATTTCGGTAAATTCCCTTTGTTGTCAGCTTACTTCATAATTTCGATGAATTCCCTTCTCTCACTCCTCATATTTCAACTCAAATTTCGACAAAGAGAAATCAACTCCAAATTCTTTGTTTACGACAATGAAATTTCCGCTTTACAGTTTGCATTTTCAGCTGCGTAGATTACATGTCAATCATCATTGCCATCTAAGTCTGGGTCATTTTCCATTGTTCAAACCCTCGACACACCAATTCCAGTTGTCGTCTATATGTGAATTAAATCGCCAATCTTTTCCCCCTTTTGTTCCAAAGTCTTTCAGTGTATCGTTTCCACTATTCATATGGGAACTTATTGTTTTACCAAATATGACTTCCGTTTTATCACGACAACGACAAATAGTATCACAGTTGTAGTTCTCAATATGTTTTGTCCTTTTGCTACTATCCAGAAACCCTGCTCTGTCATCAACTTGCTTAAGCCCGTTAGGTATATCAAGCGTTGTTTTCCTTTGTCCTTCTTTCCCTCTATGCGCCATGTGAGTATCAGATTCTCTAATAACTCCTTTCTCATTATGTGTCCCAGAAATTTTACCTGTCTCATCCTGATGTTAATATATAATCTTCCTCCTTGTTTGCATCCTCTCTAAAAACTCATCGTGGCTCACCACATTCGGTCCATGATATCCTTAGCATCCTTCTGTAGAACCATAGCCCCGTTGTCTCGAGTCTCTTCTTCATCTTTGAGGAAACCGTCCAACATTCGCTGCCATAAAAGAGGATAGATATAACGTAGCATTTCAGTACTCTTTTCTTTGTTACTATTGAAATCCTCCGGTCCCGTAATACTCTGCCTAATTTTTGGAATACGTGCGGTATTTCCTTTCTTCTATAGATTCCAGCTAGTGAATTACCATTGAATGGCAATTTGTTCAGACAAACCTCGAGAGCATTTAGTTACAATAGTTATTTTTAAAGTACCAATAATAATAATAATAATAATAATAAATGTGGCATATGGGAACAAAATCTCAAAAATGTGGCATATGGGAACATCAACAATCCCTGCTGAAGTTGGATCCCTAGGATTGGTTGGAAAAGATTGCAGTAGACTAATTGAAGGGATTCCTGGAAGTCCATGCCTCAAGGAGATACAAAAAATTATTCTCACAAGTACAGCCCACACTTTACGAAAGGCTTTATCTATGTAATTTTTTTTTTTTTTTTTTTTTGTCAGTGGAAAGTGTCATGATGCCATTTTTAACCTTCGGTCTCTGGGCGGGACCCGGAAAGAAATGTGTAAACGCCAGAAATTAAAGAAAATAAATAATAATAATAATAATAATAATAATAATAATAATAATAATGAACACCGAGCAGTCCATATTACGGATATCGGACCCTTTAACAATTTTATGGGAATTCGGAATGCTCACAGTTGTCAGAGCGATTAGCTTTGATTATCCTAATCAAAGATAATCGCCCTGACATCGTGATTAGAGACCGCAAAGACAAAATGTGCCTCCTTATTGATATGACATTCCCTGCAATCGGCAATATGTCTTTGAAGTTCTTCAAAAAGGTATCACAATACAAGGACCTTGAAACGTTATCACAAAAATGTGGCACATGAGATCATTAACTATTTCAGTAGTATTTGGATTTCTCGGATTGATTGTAAATGATTCCAGGAGACTCATTGAAGGAATCCTTGGCAGCCGGTGCCTTAAAGAAATATAGAAAAAAAAATTGTACTCACGATTACAGCCCACACCTTACGAAGGGCTTTATCTATGTAAAATATGTGTGATTTTTTTTTTCAAAACTACTCAGTGGAAAATATCATGATGTTATTTCTGACCTTACGTCTCTGGTCGGGACCCAAAAAGAAATGAGTGTACACCCGAAAACAAAGGAAATAAATCAATAAAAATAATATCTCGGTGACAGACATAGGACCTGTAACAATTTTATGGGACTTGACAATACACACGGACAGAACAATCAAAGTGAATCATTCAGACATCGTGATCAGAGACAGCAAAAACAGAATGTGCTTTCTTATTGATATGGCTGTCCCTGCAGACTGTAATGTATCTTTGAAGATCTTCAAAAGACTATCAACACAAATGGATCTAAAAGTGGAATCTAAAAAAAAAGTGGCGCATGTGGGCATCAATAATTCCAGTTGTAGTCTGATCTCTCAGTATAACTAGAAGAGCTTCCGATAGATTCAATGAAAGGAACCCTAATAGCCCAAGACTTAAAGAAATATATATATATAAAAAAGAAGAAAATGTACTCAGAAGTACAGCTCATACTTTACGAAGGGCTTTATCTATGTAAATGTGTGAGATGTTATTTTTCTTTTTCTTTTCCAAAACTGCGTAGTGGAAAATGTCACTGGTCGGGACCAAGAACGAAATGTGTAGACACCAGATATCAAAGGAATAATAATAATAATAATAATAATATCAAAGCTAATACTCAGACCTCGTGATTAGAGGCAGTAAAGGTAAAATGTGCCTTCTTATTGATATGGCCATCCCTGCAAATTGCAATGTATCATAAAAAATCTATCAAAATACAAGGACCCTGAAATCAAAATAGCAAAAATGTGGCACATGATGGCATCAACAATTGCAGTTGTTGTCGCAGACCCTCGGATTGATTGGAAAAGATTCCAATAAATACATTGAAGTGATCCTGGTAACCTATGCCTTAAAGAAATAAAAAAAAAATGTACAGCCCACACCTCACGTAGGGCTTTATCTATGTTAAATAGGCATATGTTTTATCATACCTGCTCAGTGGAAAATGTCATGAGGCCATTTCTGACCTTAGGATTCTGGTGGGTAAAATAATAATAATAATAATAATAATAATAATAAACCTGTCCAAAATACAAGGACCTTGAAATCGAAATCACAAAAATGTGGCACATGGGAACATCAACAATCCGTGTTGTAGTTGGAGCCCTAGAATTGGTTGGAAAAGATTTCAGTAGACTAATTGAAGAGATTTCTGGAAGCCCATATCTCAAAGAAATACCTGAAATTTTTCTCACAAGTACAGCTCTCACTTTACGAAGGGCTTTATCTATGTTTTATATATATATATATATATATATATATATTGTCAGTCGAAAATGTCATGATGCCATTTCTAACCTTAGGTCTATGGGAGGGACCAGGAAAGAAATGTGTACACACAATAAGTCAAATGAAATAATAATAATAATAATAATAATAATAATAAATTGTTATTAAAGACTGTTGTGGTACGATCCACCTAATTTACATAGTGGAGTACCGACCATATAAATATGGGTTGGTACCGGGAAGACGATGGAGGAAGTAAGAAGAGATCCAATCCAGATACTCTGCCCAACTGCGATTAAGTCAACCCATTCTACAGGAACAGTCTTCCCAAGAATATACCAAAACTAACTGTAAATATTGTGTACCTTTTCCTTGTTTCAATACATTTTGTTTACGTACATTTTGTGTTGTATTATTATTATTCCATGCTTATCCAAGCTTCAACAAAGACCATAAACAAAAACGGTGCCTCCTTGTTGATATGGCAGTCCCTGCTGACTGCAATGTATCTTTGAAGATATACACAAAGCTGTCAAAATACAAGGACCTTGAAACAGAAATCTCGTAAATGTGGCATATGGGAACATAAAAAATCCCTGTTGTAGTTGGAGCCCTAGGACTGGTTGGAAAAGATTGCAGTAGACTAATTGAAGGGATTCCTGGAAGTTCATGCCTCAAGGAGATACAAAAAATTGTTCTGACAAGTACAGCCCACACTGTACGAAGGGCTTTATCTATGTAATTTTTTTTTCTTTTTTTTTTTTTTTTGTCAGTGGAAAGTGTCATGATGCCATTTCTAACCTTAGGTCCCAGGCCGGGACCGGGAAAGAAATGTGTAAACGCCAGAAATCAAAGAAAATAATAATAATAATAATAATAATAATAATAATAATAATAATAATAAAGGAATTTCAAAGATTTTCAAAATGTAAGGATAGTAATAGAAATTGCAAGAATGTGGCATGCATACACAGCATACATTAATTTCACCTCTGTTTATTATTAACTGTATTGTTTCTTTCTAAGTAAACTGGCATCTGACTAAAAGATAGTATTCGTCAAAAAAGACACAGATTTTAGATATGACGCTATTATCACTGCAATGCTAGTTACTAGACAATTGCTTTTTTTCATGTTGGAGATAATAGTCAAATCAGGAGAATAGGGGAGGTTCTCAGCAAGTATAAAGCCACACTCACGCCCAGCAGCCATTGAAACTAAGTACTTATGTGTTGGAGCATTGTTCTGATGGCAAAAGATATCTTTCGTCATGTTTCCTGGGCGTTTGGTATTTGTAGCTTTTCTTAACTGTCTCAACAATTTGGCATAGTAATCTCCATCGATGGCCCTTTTGAAAATATTCAATAATAACAACGCCTTTGGCATCCAAAAAAGACTGAGACCATCACCTCCATGTAGAAGAAACAACTTTCGCATTCTTTGTTAGGCAGGTTAGGAGTGATGTTTTCCATTGTCTTTTTGTTTCTGGTTCAAAGAAAGCATATAAACGCAACACCCATCCTGGGTTAAGAAATGTTCAAGAAAACCGTCTTTATCTGCCTCAAGCAATTTCAGATTTCTCCGGGATGGGATTGTTCTGGTGAGATTTTGATTAGGCATTAGAGGATATGGCACAGACCTTAGTCATGCCAAGTTCATTGTGCAAAATATTTTAAACACTCCCATGCTTATTCATCTATCCTCATTTGATAAACACAATAAATGTTTTCCTCGATGGTGGCAGTAGAATGACGTCCAGACTTTGGGTCATCTTGAAGATTTACCTCCTGAATTCAGTTACCCAGTTTTGCACTGCTAAATCTAGGGCCTCGTCCTTTTACGTAGCATGAATATCATCATTAATTTCCTTCAGGGATTAGGGCTTTATGCAGGTACATAAAACCACGCTGTATCTCGTGTTTTCAAGATAACAGAGGAAAATAAATAAGGAAGACAAACTCGAGGGTAAGTAATGAAATAGAAGGTTTACTACACGAAGGTACACTTAGCCATTGGCCTAATGCTAACTTGGTATATACCCGCGCTCTCCACAGATGCCAGATTAACGTGTTTTTTTCCGAGCCCGTAGGCCCGGGCAAAAAATCTGTTTCGTTTACGTTCCCAGATGAGACTCTGCCCTTCGGCATAGCCTCGTCTCGTCGAAGGTAGAGAGTTCGACAAGCACTACGAGCTATGCGCGCGGCTAAAACCTAATAATCCTCTCATCTCCGCTTATTTACATAAACGGACGGCTCCAATCATTTATGTCTTATATGACACACCACGAGGTTAAATATTGACAATTTTCAGGAGAAATTGCTACTAGTTACTTTGAAAAGACAGTTGAACTTAATGTATGGAAGCTTTCACAGGCCAAGTATCTCTACTTCATATTCCGCCTCTGCACTTTTCAGAGACCACTCGTATTAAAAAGAATTTTGCTAAATAACACGAAGAAGAAAACACAAAATAACAAAACAATGGGAATCATGAGTACCTGAAATAGAAACTTTTTTTACTCACGATTTACTTTATTGAAAAAAAAATCTTCCTTCAATGTATCGTCCTGGGTATAATAAACTACATCCGGCAGCAAGGTTTCCGATCAAGATATTTTGAAGAGCGTGAAATTACCTCTTATTTGTAGTCATTCCCACGTCCACCTCGAACCGAGGTGGTAGCACCTGTTCGGGTCCTAGTTAGAGATAAATCAACAATATTTTTTATAGCAACATGACAATCAATGCAACATAAAAAATATAAAAATACATTTTTATAGTAAAATTACCAACAATAAGTTTTATGATCTTCAAAATATATATTTAAATAACATACCTTTACTCTGAAAGTCTAAAATATCTATAGTTGAAAGCATAAAATTACATGCATATTTAGATTTCGATATTAAATAACCCATAGAGATTTATATGCCACCGAACAAAATCAACCAACAAGAAAGAAATTTCATGACATTATTCCATATAATATTCAACAATTTCTTTTATCAAACTGTATTCTAACATATAACTTCAGCAAAACTGCACCATAAAACACACATATCACCGCCCCTATTAATCCTGTCCACACAAACATGTATATGCATAAAAGCTGAGTATCATCTACCATGTATTCAACTGTGAAAGCAGAATAACATATATTATTATTACTTCGAAGCCCCAAGAAAATTAAATTTCGGGATTAAGGATATATATGCCGTTAAACTAACAGACAAACTAATCCTTCAATGTTTCATACTCAATAACTTTCTTGGAAAAGCTACATTTACCTCAGGTTTTGAGTAAAAACAGAAAAGAAAAATAATAATGAATTTCATCAAAACGCTACATCGAGAAAACTGAAAATACAAATATCAACGTCCGTAGAATTAATCTAACTATTGAGTTGGACTAAGTAGAAATCATCGTCCTCAAGGACACATGCTACAGTGGTTACAGGCGTTGGTTAGATCCAGTGACAGGACCCAAAGAGTGTGAGTTCAATACCCGGTTAAGGCAGTGGAGAACTTGGAGAGGGGAATTAACAGGAGATAACTGATAACTGACATCTATTAAACATGGCACGTGAAACTAGAACAGTCTACCCCAGTGAGCGAAATAAAGGATTCTGTTCGACATTACATCCACCTTTAGCAGATTATTTGAATCCTGCAAATATTTTTCGATTGGAAGAATTCTGTTTTAGATAATAATGGTTTAGTGATACAAGTCTTAGTAATTAACCCATAGCTGGAGGGAGAAGACGTGGATTCAAACCTCTCCTTAGGGTATTTGCGCGTAAGTAAATACAATGTTCCCAACAGGGAAGTTGGCTCTTCAATTAAAAATTCTGAGCCATTATTCATTACACCACCCACACATCCAAGCTTACAGCACCTGGTATTCTCAAACGGTCACCCATCTAGGTACTGGCGGATCTCAACGTTGCTTAACTTCAGTAATCGTACGGGAACCGGTGTTTCAACGTGATCTCGCCGCAATCTTTTGCTTGTATGAGCGCAATTTGTTGGTAAAAAGAATTAAAGCACGGGTGACCCCCAGGTTCGAAGTGTTATTTATTTAGTTGTTTTTTCTTCTTCAATGCGACGGTTATATGCCATCACACAAGGTAGTTAATACAAGATATCGCTTTGAATGGATAGTCGAACTTGTTTCGTTTATCCGATTGATTGAATAAAGGCCCTAGCTAGAATTCCCGAGAACGTTATCGATTATGACAGGCGCCTGAAGAAAGACAGGACGTAGAAGAGCCGAAACGTTTTTATGATCACAAGAGGATCCAGGATAGCCTTTCGAATAAGTCAGCGTTCAACGACGACAGCTTAACATCTTTATTTCGTCTCAAAAAAATATTGAAACAGTGGAACCATCCTAGAACGCCCGTTTTCTGACCTGGCATTTTGCTCCGGGTTCGTCGTCTTGCGCAAGAATTTTGCCAAAGAATATCAAACCAATTCTTATCTATTTCTTTCACATGACAGCGTCATCTTTAAAACATTAAACCCTGCTTAAGTTACGCTGTCAGCAGCAGGCTTTCGCATATCCGAATTTTGACAGCACCTGTAATGAGTGCTTGCTTGCTATCAGTGATCGTCTCAAAGATTGTCAAATATCGTTTCTGATATCGCTTCTTCCAAAAATAAGAAAAAAAAAATATTGCTGAACATGACGTTATCTAAATATTTTCCTTTCTTATACTTGGGAGAAGCGTAGACATTCATTATATGTGTCGTATATTGATTGCTATAAACAAGAATATTTATTTCTTGTTATTTTTACTCCTTTCTTCCCAGAATTATTTGGACTAATATACTTTCATCCTTGCTGACTATTACGTTTCAGTTGACCATTTTTCTGACCTCCCGAGTTCAGAAATTAAAAAGAAAAAAAAAACTCTTATTTTACCTAAATGTTTTTTTCAATAAATAAGCACCTCAGTTTTAAACATAATTTTAAAATAAGGAAATAGATTCATACAGTACTCACATTTGCTTACCATTACCCCATTTGTCTGTCGAAGAACTTCTGCTAATGACCACTAGATGGCCATTTTATGAAGTAGTATATATACAATATATTGTACTCTATTCTTTTTTACAAAATTATCATCCTCTCTCTTCTTTTCTTTATCTATTCCCAGAAGTGTATTAAGAGATAATACACGTCTTTCTCTTCGAGCGACGAGGAGGGCCTCTTTGTCTCCAGCGAACCTCATGTCGCGTTCAAACAATACAAAATATTCCACAGCATACGTCGTCTGAAGTTTGCTTGACTACTCACAGGCAGTGGTTGGATTTAAATTTTAAGATCGGGTTCTCTCAACAAGTTTCAATATCAATGCGTTCCCTCATTTTATTTACAGTCTATTCTTTACTGTATAGGAATTAGGAATAAAGCAAATTTTTCTTACACTAATAATAATCTACGTTATCATTTTGAAAGGAAAATAATTAAAAGAAACACTTTAAAATCTTTTATTGATGAGCTTTCATTTTAAAAATAGCCACAAAGCCAATTGATTGTCATCATAGTCTATTGTCACCAGCACCGTGGTTTTTCTAAGCCATGTTTTAAGAAAAAGAGTGGCATCCCATTAATCTAAAGCGACACCAATAAGATTGATTGTCATCAAGTTTGCTGCACTTTACAGTGTAAGGCGTCTTCTTTTATCTGAGTATACAATATTTATTCTTGAAAAAAAAAAACCTCTTTCTCCCCCCCCCGAAGAACTGATAGTAATCGTATTGATAATGGTTTTCACTTTTTGTACACTTTGAAGAATTAAAGGATTATGAAAGATTTTCAGGATATTTTCCACACACCCACGAAAATCGTTAATAAGAATGGTGTGATGAAAAAATTTTACTGAAGTCATTCAGCTTTTCTTCGGCAGCTTTACAGGGAATAAATATTTCTTGAATATTCCAAGTATCTGGCAAGTTCCGCAAGTCATGTAATTTGTATTAACCTTTATTCGATCACTGGAATTTACATCTCCAACTGATTATGTGACTACAGTTTGTAGACAATCTAAAATTAGCAGTTTGTTCGCATTGCCGCTAGCAACGGGTTTGCTGAGCTCATAAAATTCCAAAAACAGGTTCCCGCGAACCCGCAGAATCCCACCACTCTGTTCACAGGCATGTCTAATAATTGTACCAAACCAGCAGACAGACAACGCGTCTCAAGTGTAAATTTCACAAAATCTCTCATAGAATCTATTGCGCATGTGTAGAAACGACATATTTTGACATGCGCCTTCATTCACTTCGTTTGTATTTTTCCTTTATATTACTGTTTATTATATGTAACTATTTTTTTTATTCATTCTTACTTTCTTGTTTGAGGAATCTCTTACGTAGCCATTTTTATATTAATAATACACCTCATGGGACTCCAGGTCACTATATTGACAGTCTGTTCGTAGCAGTTGTATGAGATTATATTTTCTGAGTATCTAAGATGCAGGCTTACCATTATTCGAAGAATACCTTCATTTCCTTGCTTTTTATTACAAGGGTGTGACAAAAATTGTTTGGAGGCACACACATGAAAATAAAGGGGAAAGGTAGTGCGTGTCCAATTGGTTCACTGGGCAAAACAAATCCCCGTGTCTTCAATATGCCACTCCCCGTCAGAAGCGAAAAGCGAACTACCATTGAATGAGCACCTGACCCAGCCCGCGCTCAGCCAATGAGTGCCCAGAACCAGCCAATAAAAATGGCTACAAGCAACACTCCAACTTCCATCAGTAGGAAGAGCTGCCAGATTCACCGTCGGTCCGAAGCTCGCGGATTCATCGTCTCCACACTGCCTTGCAAAACATTGACGTTACTCTGGCTTTTTTGAACCATCGAGGTAAGTCATCGTTACAAAGGATTTAAATTATATACTTTAAAATCAGACGAACCGAGATTCACTAGGCAAAACAAATCCCCGTGTTTCCAATACGCCACTCCCCGTCAGCAGCGAAAAGCGAACTACCATTTAATAAGCACCTGACACAGCCAGCGCTCAGCCAATGAGTGCCCAGAACCAGCCAATAAAAATGGCTATAAGCAACACTACAACTTCCATCAGTACGAAGAACTGCTAGATTCAGCGTCAGTCCGAAGCTCGCTGATTCGCCGTCTCCACACTCCCTTGCAAAACATTGACGCGACTCTGGCTCTTTTATACCACCGAGGTAAGTCATTGTTATAAAAGGGTTTAAATTATATCATTTAAAATCAGACGAACCGAGACATCGTTTAACATCGTGGTTAACTACTACGATCGTTCTTCCGTAATGGGTCATAACACTCAAGCCAGTAATTCAAATATGATCTGTCTCTGTTTCTTATTGAAAGTCAAATCAGCCGTCTTTTTGCAAGGAGAATTTTTTTTCTTTTCTAGTATTAAATAGCACAACGCATATGATTTGTATTGGCTACATTTTTGGTCCCCAGTAGGGAAATTCTTGTTGTCCGTGATGGAGCGGCTATAACGAGTGTGATATACTCATAATCTTAGCATTAAAAATCCATAAACTACGAGGTGAAGATGTTTATTTAAGTGTTTCGGGGAGAGAAACCATTTGTTTGGAAGGAAATTTCGTCTTCTCGCTCATTGCTGATTCGTCAATTCACGGACCAGTGAAAAGAAACCGCCATATTTTGCTTCTTTCTACTTTTGTCGAAATTAGCCACGGTCACCTGTCACAAAACTGAAGCCTTTCCTGCAGATGAAACGACCTTGGCCATGTTTGGGGGCAGGTGAAGAATGGTGTTTCCGCTGCAGGTATTGTCCCTTTATCTCTGACTGAAAGGGATTAGGAAATATTCAATAAAACCAGCATTATCTGCCTCAAACCATGTCAGATTTTTCCGAAATTGGATCGACCTGGTGCGTTTTTTTAATCAGGTATCAGGAGACATGGCAGGAATGAGCACACGCCTTCGTCATAACAATTCCCAGCGCTCACACGGGATATTCTAATAGCATTGGCTGTTTGATTTATAGTCGATCGCCTGTCATCCATCACCATGTGGTGAACGCAATCAATGTTTGCCTCGCTGGTGGCAGTTGCAGGAAGTTCGGACCTTGAGTCATCTTCAATATTTATCGAATATATCGTATTTCATAAATATTACATCGTTGTCCAACAACCTGTGATCATTTCTCTCTCAAATCTTTAACCTACTTTTTTTCTATTTTACACAGGAAATATTACACGAGCGTTTTCAAATTAGTTGTTATTATTACAACGTTTCAACCGTCGTGCTCTCTTGCCTTCTTCAGGTTTGCTAATCCACGTAAATTTTAAGAAATTTCGAACTGAAACCCTTCATTTAATATATGGGGTAGTAGATTGTTCTCGCTCCGCCATCTAGGGATATTTTATGATGTCCTTATTTAGTCATTACTAGCATCATGGCCCGACATTGCCCGTGCTTGATTCAAAAATCGTACGACTCATACAGCAATCGCTATCACTTGACTTAAAATATTTTTGCCCTTCCTTGCCTTTAAAGGAGTGCTCTTTGCCGTGCTGATGTTGCTGCATGCCTTACTTCTTGCCTATCTCACACTGCGAATTTTTTCTAAGCTCTATACTAAACATTAAATCTGTTACGAAAAAAGAACTAAACAAAATGAACACAAAACGTTCAGGACTCGTAACTGGAAAAACCAAATGAAAAAAGAATGTTAACAACAAATACTTTTTCACACCCAACCCAGTTCTGCGGAATCAGAATCAACGTTGATTTTAAGCAAGTGAATGAGCCAATTGGAGTAAAGTGCCATGCAGATTTAAATTTTTCCCACTTGTGACGAATGCAGCTATCGATTTTTTTGGCATGCTAGCATGTTAGTTAACATTCGTGTCAGTCAGCTGTTGGCTCTCACGCTGGCCAATAGAATATTCCTGCCTATTCGTGGCAGCCAGCTATAGGCTCTCAGTCTGACCAGTAGAAAATGGCCGCAAACTACATGAAAACTGTCGTAGAAGCATGAAAAAATCGATGGGAATTTGGAAATGCAAAGTCGGTGTTGGCCTTTCCACTAACTTGGAGCATGTGCCTGTAAATTTTGATGCAAATCCGTCGAAAATTGCGGCCGTGTATTAATTACACACACACACACACACACACACACACACACACACACACACACACACATCCTGCCTTTTACAGATAGAGATATGTTTCTACTTTCTCTAAGTACTACTGATTTCACTGGGATTATATCCGTACTACCAGATTGAACTCTCAATTACGAGATGCATTTAGAAAGTTTTGAGACTGTTTTTAGAAAAGTAATTATAACATTCTTAAATTATTCTAGTTTTAGTATATAATTACTGTATATCTATGTAGTGAAAGGGATAATCAGCTACCTCGAAAAAGAGTTCGTGTTTTGTGTGCCATCTGCTAGAGAAAAGTTACCAAAAAGTAGTTAGCAAAAAATCTACTTTAAGGACTAGAATCTATGTTAATGTTCTTCCCTCCCCTGAATGGCATGACCATTCAGAAAAATCTCTTGATGAACAAAAGCTGTTGTTTTTCGCTTATGTCAGTATTAGATTATCTGAGCTTGGTGGACGAACACGTATTTTTTACTGGTGAGAAGTGAAGGTTGGATATGTGACCCCATTTTGTCGTTTCTACGTTGCCTGTTGGACTGTTACGACGGACTATCATTTGAACTGTGATTTGGCTACAAGTGTTGCGGTCGAGAGACAGAAGAAATCTATTGCAGATGTTTATTGCTACTATAAATTGACAGTTTTCTTTCTTCTTTTTCTTTTCGTTGCAACTACAATGTAATAAGTTGATTTGCCAACATTTGCTATTCCAGACAGAAGGAAGCAGTTGTTTTCCCACTGCTTGTCACAGTTTGCAGAATATCGTCAGGACGTGAAGACAATTTGGAAGCTCGTTATGCAATAAAGTTTTCTGTTAACCTGGGCAAAATGCTACAGACATATATGAAATACTTTAGACTGCTTAAGGATTCACTTATATGAGCCAATGATCTGATTTCCACTGGCACAAGAGGCACGGGAAGTGAAGAGGGTGTGAGAGACGATAAGTGAAGTGAGAGGGAGATAATCTGGACGTAGAGTTCAGAACATCAGTGCTAGTTGAGAAAATTTTCTGGATGAATATCGTCATGCATCTCTAAAGACAAAAAGGAAAGTTTAGAGTTGGTGTGGGAAGTATACAATCATTATTCACGAAGACGTGAACATATGCAAAGGTTGTTCCGGCGAATAGCAGGAAATATGCCTTAGTGATAACAGAGAGATGGTCGATGGTCATCAAAACTGTCTCTCGCCTCCCGAAGAGTCCTGATCTTGCTCCCCGTGACTTTTAGATTGTCAAGGCAGTCGTTTAAAAACATTAAGATGAACCAGCCGGTCACAATGGTCCTAGACACTTTCACTTTGGATGATTTCCATGGGATCTTTACTGAGTGGCTGGAGCGTTACAACAAGTGCATTGAAGTCAGATGAGATTCCTACTTTGAAGGAGATAAATATAGGTAAAATATGTATATATTGAGGAAGATTAGGCTTTTATGCTTTTTGAAATTAATAAATGTCTCTCCTGAAAAAGTCTCAATACTTTTCGAATGCATCTTGTACAATATCACTAAATTCAAGTAGCAACATTTTAATCCCTGAAGATTAAGCGGATAATAACAACAAAGATGAGGGACATTAGTTCGAATATATATATATATATATATATATATATATATATATATATATATATATATATATATATATGTGTGTGTGTGTGTATATATATATATATATATATATATATATATATATATATATATATATATAATAGTAAGTTTGTTTCTTCCGGGTGAATATTAAATTAAGAACTTCTTGATAAGAAGAATTAACAGATTTAGATAAATAAACAAGCTGTCTTTATCCTTTCTTTATCAAATAATCTTCATTTCTATAAGTGTCTGGGTTTTTATTTTTAAGAAATCCTTATGGGTTCTATATGCATGGAAAGGTTATGTTTCCCCTCTTGCTCAAGAAACTTGATTATTAAAATCTGATCGCTCTATCTAAAACATTGATCACCACAAAATTAATAGACAATTTTTTTTTACTGTTTTCTTCAAACATACATATATTCCAAATATGACACATAAATATAGAATAATATTAAATGTCCTTCAAAATCTTATTATTTTCTTTATACAGCAAGATTTTGTTCAAATATTTCTAACAATTTTCACCAATATATACCTATTTTACGTATATTTATAGCAAGTCATCTGACGATCGCATGAAAGTGAAAGTCAGGTTACATCTCGAGCCATCTTTGTATAGGATTTAACGTTGGTAATCGTTTTTTACTCGGTGTAGGTAATCTAGGTCTCGGGCACTTTACTGAGTTGGTAAGTTTTCTTTTAGGCCTTCCTTATTTATTCAGTATTGTTGTTTTTATACGAGACTTTTAGCCTATAGAAAGATTTGCGCGTGTGTGTGTGTGTGTTTGTGTGTGTGTGAGTGTGTGTGTGTTGTTGCTGGTATATATATATATATATATATATATATATATATATATATATATATATATATATATATATATATATATATATATATATATATACATTATATATATATATATATACATATACATATATATATATATATATATATATATATATATATATTTATATATATATATATATATATATATATATATATATATATATATATATATATATATATATATATAAGAAAAAGCCATAAATGATGTTTTTGGTTATAATGGATATGTTTTATATATTATTACTTATATTTTCCATATTTTTTGCTGCACGAGTTTCGGGTCTCATGACTTTCATCAGGCGAAGAATTGATATTTCCACATATTATTTGGATTACTACCACACAAAATAGTAAAACATAAGAAAACATAATAAAAAAATAATTCCTTTATATAATATTTGGAAAAGGTCATATCAGTTCATATCTCTCTATCTATCTATCTCAATCAGGTAGATATGAGCAGACTGAGATAGATATGAACAATCTATCTCACGATCCCAGTTCGTTCATATCTGCCTGCCTTGTCATATCTGTCTATCTCTATCTGTTTATATCTATCTCTGGCAGTCACTTGGTATCTCTCTATCTATTTATGTGAGTGCACAATGTTTAATGAATAATCAAGTAGCCTGCAACGTAACAATTAGTAAATGTTTTATGTGAAATGTTCATTGCATGAATTTCGATATACGTGATTACACTTCATTACATAATTAAGTACATTGACATGGAAGAAGATCATGTTGAGAAAGATCATGTTACTGTACAGGATAAATATTTGTTGAGAAATAAATCATTGTTTTTCTTTTGTTCATCACTAGGCTGTGGACTTATTGATTTGGCTGCGTAGGATGAGTGCTAATCTGGATATTTGTTATGATACCGAGCACAGAATCAATAATCGTTACCAGCTACAGACGACATCATATAAATTAGGATAGTGCAGCAGTTGCATGATGATATATTTCACAAATAACATGCAATTGCTGACTAAGCGACAATTTTATAGCATTAACTAAATGCAAAATGTCCGTTACTGTTCAGAATGCATTTTAATTGCTTGGTTATTTATTAATTAACTATATCTAGTGTTGTTTGTATTTATATATATATATATATATATATATATATATATATATATATATATATATATATAGTGGCTTCAAGCATTTGAAGTTTTGCTTTTATTTCTATCGAAGAGTATACTTGTATTTCCATTTAATATTTTCTATATTGTGAATGTGGACAGGAACGTTCCTTTAAATGATGCGCTGTAGAACTTGAGTCTGACATATGTAGTGTAACTCTCCTAGATAATGTTGTTGTCGTGAAACCAACATATGTATATTTACTTTTTTGTCAGAGATACAATCTCCCAAAGGTTATTTAAATTGATATACAATGTTAGTCTTTGGCAAAACATTAGATGATGGAGATTTGCGGGTGATTATGTTGATTGCGCTGAATTTAGTATAGTATATAATAAGTTTATTTTTCAGTTGGGGATATATTAGTACTCATCCGTTTGTAGGATTTTTTCATCTTATTTATAGTTAGAGTGTATTTGATTTCAGTATAAGAGGTTGATCTATTTAGAGTTATTTGAAGAAGTATTATGTTCTTTTTGATTTATGTTAACATTTCAAATATCTCGTCTAATTTGTTTATCAACGATGTAATGAGGGAAGTCATTATTAATGAGATTTTGTTTAATTTTTTGTTTTAATTCAGTCTAGAAAATATTTTTCGCTGAAGAGTTAACTTTTGCAAGGTTTATTAAATGTTGTATATGTTGTAGAGTAGTTTTCACAGTAGAGGCTTGTATTTCAGCTAAATCGTCCTAAATTAGATTCGACGTACAAAACGTTAGGAACTTGAAATATGAGTTAATGACGCAGCAATCTAGTTGTGATGGTTGATACTTCAATGTCCGACATCGACTGACTCACTCAACTCCACTGAGCTCAACTGGCCACTGCTACTACTACTTATTATCTGTGGGAGAGTCTATTACAATAGAATAGGTAATGTTCTGGTATAACAGTATAGTAGTTTTTTTTTTTTTTGTAATAGAACATTTACTTTTATAGTGTAGAGTGCACGTGTTTATGTTTGTTTTTATATGGGGGAGGTAGCAAATATTTATTATTATTATTGGTGTTTATCAATATATCAAGAAAATGAATTCCATTGCTATTGTTAAGGTCATACGTGAATTTAAGAGTGGAGTTTTTGGGAAGTTTTCTTCTTTTTTATAGTTCGTGTATATTCGTTTATGTTTAAGTAGCTCCTTGGCAACGATTTTTAATAGTTTTGTTAGGAGCTTAGACGAGTTTTTTTTTACTTTTGTCATATCTGTCAAGAATTTCTGGGTTTGTTTTATTAGTTGTTATTCTCCAAGTTTTTGTATGTTTTAATATAATATCTCAATTTTATATTTTTGTTCAATCTATTGTATAGTCTGTACAGTTGACAGTTAGGTCCAAGGTGGAGTAAATTTTTTTGATGGTCTGTTAGTTCGTAGTTAGAGATATTGATGAACGTACATTTATTATTTGTAAGATGAATAATTCCTTTGGGTAGTGTATTAAGATTTTTTAATGCTCTGATGGGGATGAATTTCAAAGTTATTAGCGATTTCTGCAAATCGATGTAGGATTTATTTAAACTGTTTAGGCGGGGGTTACCAGTTTTAATCTGTTGAGGATCGCTTTTGCTCTTTTGCTAGGAGTTTTTAAATTATCTTTTGTCAAGTGATGGCATTATGATCAGCTCCTGGATCATGTAGTTAAAAATATCTATATTTAGGCAACATGTCTATATCTCATATATATATATATATATATATATATATATATATATATATATATATATATATGGAAATGACTGTTGTATATGGAATAAATTTCAATAACCAAAACTACTATTCTTAAAAGTGTGCTCAATATAAAGTAGAACAAATATACTTTATTAGAAAATTATATTATTTACTATTGGATGTAGTTTGTCGTCTTGCCCAGGATGCAGTTACAGTTTATCGCCTTAACCAGGACGCGGATGTAGTTATCGTCATACCCAGGACGCGGATGTAGTTTATCGCTCATACCCAGGACGCAGCTTTATTCGAGCTTCAAGACACCTGATGTTTACCGCCAGATGATTACGCAGCTGAAGACACACTGGCAATTAGTTTCTTGCTGCCGATCGGGATTACTTTCAGGACAAACCGTATGTCATTTTTTCTGAGTCTGTCTATATTTCTGAGATGAGGTATTATGTATATTATTTACATTATTCGGACTATTGTCCTCATCTTTGTCGCCATATTTATCACAACGTTTCGGCCGTTGTACGCTCCGGCCTTCTTCAGCTGGTTGGAATCTCGAACTGAACCCTTTATTTCGCTCACTGAGTGTGAGTTCAATACCCGGTTAAGGCAGTGGAGAACTTTCAGAGGGAAATTAACAGGGAGATAACGTATAACTGACATCCATCAAACATGGCACGTGGAACTAGAACAGTCTACCCCAGTGAGCGAAATAAAGGGTTCAGTTCGAGATTCCAACCCCCTGAAGAAGGCCGGAGCGTACAACGGCCGAAACGTTGTGATAAATATGGCGACAAAGATGAGGACAATAGTCCGAATAATGTAAATAGTGTATATAATACCTCATCTTACAAATATAGACAGATACTGAAAGGCCGGAACGTTGTAATAAATATGGCGACAAAGATGAGGACAATAGTCCGAATAATGTAAATAGTGTACATAGTACCTCATCTTACGAATATAGACAGATACTGAAAGGCCGAAATGTTGTAATAAATATGGCAACAAAGATGAGGACAATAGTCCGAATAATGTAAATAGTGTATATAATACCTCATCTTACAAATGTAGACAGATACTGAAAGGCCGAAACGTTGTAATAAATATGGCGACAAAGATGAGGACAACAGTCCGAATAATGTAAATAGTGTACATAATACCTCATCTTACAAATATAGACAGATACTGAAAGGCCGAAACGTTGTAATAAATATGGCGACAATGATGAAGACAATAGTCCGAATAATGTAAATAATGTATATAATACCTCATCGCAGAAATATAGATAGATACTGAAAGGCCGACACGTTGTAATAAATATGGCGACAATAATGAGGACAATAGTCCGAATAATGAAAATAGTGTACATAATACCTCATCTCAGAAATATAGACAGATAGTGAAGGGCCGAAACTTTGTAATAAACATGGCGACAAAGATGAGGACAATAGTCCGAATAATGTAAATAATGTCAATTTTTCTTTATACATTTTCTGATAAATCAAACACGGGAAGACTATATTTGGTTATCTTGTAGTTTTTTTTTGTTTTTTGTTTTTTTTGGACGTATTGAATTTTACAAGACGTTAGTTCCCCCTTTTCTGCGCCTGGGTGGGGGTTAAAGGAGAAGTGAGCTTCTATGTCCTGATTATCCAGACACCAATAAACTAAGAATCGGAGTATATTCTTAGGCAGTTCTACTATTTTCAGTTGGGTTCTAGTGGTGGAGTCCTTTTTTTTAGTGAAGAGTCAACCAATGCAATTTTCCATTGGATATGATTACGCAAAACTGATGTGGGGCCAAAGTTGGGACCACAGAAGTAAAACACGGAACACGGATTAGAAGTAAGAAAGATATATTAACAACAGGTTACAGAGATAGTGTAAGCAGAGCTTACTATATCACTCAATGTGTCACTCACTAGAGTGCTATGTCGCCTACTTAATATAGGCCTGGAAGAGTCTATTGTGTAAGTAGTTTCCGGTCTCACAATAAAAACTCAGTTTTCGGAACATGGTTTGATTCTACCCAGGTAAACCTCTGTAGCATTTCTACTTTTCAATGACGTGTCAATGACTGCTAACCTGAGAAGCAGTCAGATGTCGATAGACTCAGTGAACAAGTTTCTTGAAGTGTGACTTGAATTAAGCTGTCTCCATTTGATTAGAATTTCCCTTGGCTACGGTTCGTTGAAGCGCCTATTGTCAAAACTTCGTTATTCAGATCGAGGAGGAACGTCGAGATAAAATTGCACGATCGGAACGAGTAAAACATTGGCGTGTCCGGACATTTAATGTCCCCTTTCCATGGACTAAAGAATATTTATTGGCGTTTCCGTCGCGGAAGAGTCATTTCTTAAATCCACACAGCATCTCACATGAGTCTGATTTGAGCTCATTTAAAGGAGTAAAATCGATACGCAATTTACTTGTAATTCTCAAAGAATGAAACGAACATAAAAGCCTAAAAATTAATAGTTATTTTTACGGTAGCAATCAAAAATATACACGAAAATTGACCATATCAAATATTCGACAGCAGTTTTTGATAATGATTTTTGATTTTTCTAATGTATTGGGTCGGAACAAAGGTTCGAAGCGTTTTTAATTTCAAAGACAATATTTAAGTATGCTTCCATAGATCTTTTCAACCACATATATTCCATTTTTGATCGATTACTGTTGCAATCTAAGGAAGTTTATTGAATACAATAATCAAACGAAGGTTGGTAATGAACGATAATATTTAGGACAAGAACAACACATATAAGATTTGCCAGCGGCGCGCAGAAGAGATCAACTGCTAGAAGTGAGTCAGGTGAATTCCACAATGAATCTCCAATTGCAGCATATTTGCCAACCGACCCATGAGGTCAGATGTGCCACAAGGCCAAATTTAACGTTGGTCTATCCAGCCCGTACGCTCAGGCAAAAAATTCCCCGTACACCTCGTAAAAAACGGTGTAGGGTAGCTGTCTACCACCCCAGACGAGACTCTGCTCGAAGGCATAGCCTCGTCTGGGTTCTTCTCTGCCCGAAGGCAAAGAGTCCGACCAGCAGAGCCGGAGATGAATCTCCAACTGCAAACCAACATACAGTATTTACTACTGTATTTATATAAATGGGGACATGCCCATTATCGTCCGTAGGTATGCTAGAACAATTACCTTTTGGTATCTTTGAAGCAGCTTCATATTTCCATCCTCCCAGAACTTACCATCTTTCTATAGAACTGAAATAAGTAGTAATATGAAGTAGCAAGATCGCGTAAAAACCGTGGATTCTTAGGACATTTCAATCATGCTGTGGCATTTTTTTTCGTATATGATGTTCATTTTTGTTCGACTAACTTTTGGTATCCTTGAGGCAACATCATATTTCCATCCTCCCAGAACTTACCATTTTTCTATATGCGGAAATAAGTCGTAATATGAAGTAGCAAGATCAGGGAAGAACATTGGATTCGTAGGACATTTCAGCCAAGCTGTAGCAATTTCACCCGGATATGGCGTTGTTCTGGTGCAAGATATTTGAGATTGGCAATTTTCGAAGCGTTTTCACTGATTGCTGCCTTTAATCAAACCAACTGTCTCAAATTCAATGTTTGATTTTGCGGAACAGACTAGCAATCCAAATTTAACTTCCACTATTATCAAATACACAGCATCACCTTCTGCGGTTTTTTTCACGACGCATTGTTGTAAACAATCATCTTCTGTGCTCATTATCTAAAAAAAAATTAATGGCGGTTGCTTTGTGGCGTATGGGCTGTGATGGTTCAATTATTCGTATTCAGAACTGATATTCACGTATCCAACAATTTTCAATTGTCATTTATGTTTCGAATGAGATCTTTCGAGCGTCGTGTCGATGGACCTTGATAATTTTCATCAGAGTTCAGATTTACTCATCATCGAGGACTTGCTGGAATATTCTCGATCTTCCAGCCCAAGTCCTTCTACTTCTGAACCTAAGGAACTATTTAAAATCAGTACACTTAGCTATTGTACCTTCTTAATAAATGGCACTATTTTTTTTTACTATTTGTATAGCGGTTTTACTTCCGGAAGTAAAAGTAGTATCAGCGAAAATGCATATTTTCCTCCATTTTAACAGCGTAAAAACTTTTAAAATCCCCAATCTAGATAGGAATAGCATAGAGAGATCCACTAGATATTAACTATATATATATATATATATATATATATATATATATATATATATATATATATATATATCTTACTTATTATAAAACGCAGATTGTGTGTGTGTCTCTGTGTGTGTGTACATTTATATATTGGATCGGATTTCCTACATTTTTTTCAACAAAACTTCACAGAACTACGTAAAATTACCTTGCGATGGTTCTGACAGCGCCAAAAATTGGGAAACAAAATTGTTTTTGCACGAAATCAATTTGAAAACACGATAAAACACGATTCTGTTGCCAGAATGAAAGGGGGACAACTCATATCGAGTTATACTTATTGTAAAACCCAAGTTGTTTGTGTCTGTGTGTGTTCGTTTATATATGGGATCGGATCTCCTACATTTTTCAACCGATTTCAACAAAACTTCACTTTTTTTGGCAGGTAGTGTTTCTTATTGTCTTGCCCACTTTTTTTCTTTATTTTTACATTCAGCATGCTTTAAAAATTCCATTTATAAGACAATTGTTTATAATAAAATTCTATTCAATCGGTAGACTCATAACGATTGAAAACAATGTTTTTGTTTGAGTTTGGGTTTGACCAATTCGTAAAAAAAAACTAATTAAGACATACCATGCGTGTCCATCAACCTTAAACAACAATCTTTGTCAATTTTATTTTTCAGGCTTTATGATGGTCAATACTTGATCTATCTCTTACTGTTACATTCCCGGGCAACGCCGGGCTCTACTATTAGTATATATATATATATATATATATATATATATATATATATATATATATATATATATCGAAATCACGTGTTCAAACGGCACATACTGAAAGAAACATTACGGACTTTTCTTCCTGGTACTTTCAGATTTTCCCCGTTATAATCTGATGTTTTGACGTTAAATTGCTGTTAATTTGTTTCAGTATTTTTTCCTAGTAAGGATTTCTTACATTGCCAGATGTAAGTTAATACTTGTCAATTCTGTCATCGCCATCATTTGTTATCACGTCAGCTTATTTATTGTTATCATCAGTACAATGACTTGTAGGGCAGTTACGCAACTGAGAACCTAATCAGTAGATCTGGCCTGGCCATCTCTGTCCAGGTCAAACTACAGCCGATGTATAGACGTCTTGAAAAGGCCTACTGTCACATCAAGTTGAAAAGCCGGTTACCGTCCGATCACCAATGTTTATCAACGTTAAGTCTACTCTGTACTTAGATGGGTGACTGCTTGGGAATACCAGGTGCTCTTGGCTTGGATGTGCAGGTGGTTTAATGGATAATGCCTCGGAGTTGTTAATCAGAGAACTGAGTTCAAATTCCCGTTGATTTCGTTATATTTACTTACGTGCAAATAAACCTTCGGAAAGATATGACTTTTCTCTCTCCAGCAATGAGTTAACTAGTAAGACTTGTATAACGAAACCATTATTATCTAAAAAGCAAAAAAAATAAATAAATAAATAAATAAATAAAATTATTTCCTGGCTTTAAATAACCTTTAAAGTGTTCATAATCCGTAATCTAGGTTCATCCTTTGTCAGTCTTATATATCCTGATAATTTGCACTTAAACTTTCTTTTACGCTTTTAAAACAACTTTATTCAGTAATGTACTACCTTGAGTGGCTCTTGCGCCTTGTATTGGTTGAACAAAATTATTAAAAAATATTGCAACAGTGCAAGAACGATTCGTGTTATCTGAAAAGAAGTTTTTATCATTTGTCAGGGAATATTTTCGGAATTTTTTTTTTTCGATTGTTAATTAAGCAATCGATTATTAATTAAAGAAAATGCTGAATCTTCATATCTTTCGTGGCGATGTTATGACGTGGGGTAATTTCCTGAAAAAGAAAAGTGCATCCTATATGCTGTGAAATACAGAAATTCGATTTAACGTCAGTTTTCAGCAAAACGTCAATGTCGGTTCGTTTGATCCGGAAAGAATACAGCGAGCCTGGCTGTTACCAGCTTCCGACAAAAATAATTTCGGGAAATCAATAAACCGATTCCCTATAGACAGCAAGGCTTTCCTTCGGACCCAGCCACAAGGTGGATTTTAATACGTATTGTTTGTTCGTAGGAAGAGACAAGATCTTCCGCTGCTGATAAGTCCGCCAGACAATACCAGATGAATTCCATTGGAACCCACAGTTATAAAGAAAACAAATTCTATATATTGCTTCACTTCATTCATCTTGGCGAAATATACAGGAATGTTTCTTAGTAAATTTAACGAAGTCCCAAACATCCTGTTTGTAAAAAGATGTCCGTCTACTACGTCGGCTAGCCAATCCCTGTTGTCGGCGTCTGCTCAGGCACACTTGTGTTCGTTCAAGACCCAGTGCTTTATATGGGAAATATGCTGCGCAGACCTTGCGCTGGGAGAGAGCGCTGTCTAGCTTGATCAACAGTCTGAACCAGCCCAATACACTCAAACCTTCTGGCACGCCGACTTGTGACTTTGTGTTAGAACAACAGTCAAAGTATTTCATCTAACTAACGTAACTTGACCCGCGATATTGTTATCAGTTATTGTTCAAATGTGCTGCAAGCTGGGATCACCTCCCCCAATAATCGATGGAGATTAATCGCGAAAGGAACACAGATAATCGATAGATAAACAGATCGATTGATGGAGAAAGGCAGAAACGTACTAGGGATTATATTATTTGAGATGAATTGAACATTTTGATTTATTAGCAAAAACTGAGGAGGTTTCGTAGAAATAATGCTGAAAATAACTGAAAAGAAACGTTCCAAAATAGCCATTTTCACACACACACACACACACACACACACACACACACACACACACACACACACACACACAGAGAGAGAGATATATATATATATATATATATATATATATATATATATATATATAATTTATTTATTTAAAAATATGATTCCAACTCGCTACATGAGAGGTCTCATGTTACAAAACAAGAGCCGAAAAAAATTTCGCTTGAAGATGGAACAGAGCTTACTTTAATTAAATTTAATTCAAATAATTATATTGAAGTTTTCGGCTCTTGTTTTGAAACATGAGACCTCTTATGTCGCGAGTTGGAATCATATTTTTAAATAAATAATTATATTTATGCTCTACTTTTGTATCGAGCACTATTTTTTTAAAATAATAACAAAAATACTAAAGAACTTTAGATTATTTACCTAACGAGTTATTTCCTATTTTCTGTATATTTTCCCATATATATATATATATATATATATGAATGACAATAGGGAAACTGGTAATTGCTGACGTTTCGTCCAATGTGGACTTTATCAAAGCAAAATACGAAAAGTCCACATTGGACGAAACGCGTCAGCAATTACCAGTTTTCCTACTGTCATTTTATTCATAAATATTGTCTTCTCTATTGGTTAAATCGAGAAATTTTCATATATATATATATATATATATATATATATATATATATATATATATATATATATATGTAAATATATACATAAATTCCATAAATTCCCAAGAGTTCATTTTGCGTTTAATCTCAGTCGATTCATATCTATCAATCTATCTTGACATCAAATACAGATCAATTATGAATAGGAGTCTGAAAGTATATTAAGAACAAACGGGAGGCGTTTATCAATCTGACATGTTTCACTTTTATCAAAACTTCATAAGAAAAAGAGGCATGGAGAGAAAGAAGAAAGAAATTGTGATGTTTGTAACTTTTGTAATGGTTAATTTTCATTGGTTAAAATCGTGTCACGTGCTTTCGACTAGCTAGTATAAATTATGGCATTCCGAATTAAAAAGAAAATCAAAATTCCGAATGGACGCACACGCACGAATCTAGATCATGATCATAATTCCATATAGACAAACTAGATTTATTACACACTTACATGCATAGGGCAATACTTACGGTATTTCAGTTAGAGTTGTAATCCGTTCATTTGAAATAACAATTGAACGCGTCGTCTGACCTTGAATTCGTAACTCCATAAATTATACTAATGTTTGTTCAACAGGTCGAGTGCACGTGGCACAGTTTTAACCAAAGAAAATCAAGCAACACGGAAGTAAAAGCATCAGAACTTCTTTCTTCTTTCTCCATGAGCCATTCTCTAATGAAGCACTAATAAAAGTGAAACACGTTTCGTCTGTGTTTTCTATAAAACATTTTCATTGCAGTTATTTTGATGAGATTTCCTCCCTTAGTGTCTTGACAGCATGAATTTAAACGTGCTACTAGATTGGCAATTAGGTCTCACCATTTTAATTTTGAACTAGCTAGATACCACAGTCAGCTATATTCTAATAGTTTCTTTTCTTGTACTGTTCGACCATGAAACTTCCTTCTGGTTTCTTGCTTCCCAGCCAACTACAATATTGAAAAATGTAAATACAACACCAATCGCCAATCTTCTGTTTTCCTGAAACCCGTTCTCTTATTGTCCTTTCTCCTCACTAATGTCTACTAATTCTCTTATACTCCCAGGAACCACTTCCGCCTTAGTGACATTATCGCCTTGCTTGTGGTGAAATGATAAAGAAATGCTACTGTACAATTGTTGTAACCTAGAAAAGATTACTGAATGAGGAATAACGAAGACAGCGGTTGTAAATCAAATGGTAATCTTTATAACATCAACAAAATACAATACTCGCCAGCGACGTGAAATAGGTAAACCACTGCTAGTAGTGGACTACTTAGACAGCATATTACCTTCACTTACAATAGTTTCCAGCGTATTTATAAGGATTGATATATACACATTAGTGTTGATAAATAAGGTATATAATACAAATAATGATAACTCCTCATCCCAGAAATTCAAACAGAAACTATTTAGTATATTAGCTTGGTGACTTTATCTTCAAAGTGTATGGAGGAAACATGAAAGGATAGCATATTATAAACAGTATGAGTTTTAATCTTAAATATTTGATAAATTGAAACTCCTGCTACAACAAATTATTTAAGTATTTGGTTATAAATATGATATCTCCTCATCCCAGAAACTCTGACAGAAATGATGTATCTGATAGCATATTGGTTATCTGGAATGACATGCACCTGATAGAGGTCGAAGGGTCCAACAGACAAAATGTTCTGATAAGAACAACAAAGATGAGGACAATAGTCTGCTTATAAATAGTTGAAACATAGAAAGGGTTACTGAAAGAGGAATAACCAAAACGGAGGTTGGAAATGAAATGGTAATCTTTATAATATCAACAAAATACAATACTCGCCAGCGGCGCGAAGTAGGTAAACCACTGCTGGTGGTGGACAATTTAGACATCTTATCACTCCCACTTACAATAGTGTCTAACGTATTTATGAGGATTCGGACATACCCATTAGTATTCATAGGTACGATATATAAAAACAATACAGGCATGAAACGGACAATAATTTAATATTCTTAGAAACAAGATAATTCCGTGATTAAAAATTCATAGAGAAGAACAAAATAAGACAGGTTTCTACCAAATTATTTTTCGATCAAGAAGAATGTCAGATAAGTTTTAACCTGTTTATTTAAATAAGGCGTTCTTCTAGTGATACAAAATCCTTCTTTAATAGCCAATTTACAGGGTGTTTCCCTCCTGACGATGATAGGCAAACAATTAAAATTACATTTTCTTTGCACTGATCCCTATTTGACAAAAGTTTGTAAATTGAAGACATTTTTAAATCCACAATCAGATGTTCCATTCGGCGTTCGTGGAAATGATACGCCACAATAATATAACTCAATTCACAATTTGCGAATTGAAAGTTAAATACAACGTGTGCTATAAAATCAGTCGTTTTGTAACCTTTACTTGAAAACAAAGAACCAATTTTATGACTTGTGAAAACAATCGTCATCATGACATCATCATTATCATCATCATCAATTATTGACAGTTTCTATCGAAGAGGCAGAAGAAACAGAAAGACTTCTCCAGATTGATACGTTTACGATGGCTCTCAAGAGTTTGGGCATTGGCATAGACGTCTATTCTTTAATGTTGCCTAACCAGATTTTGCGTTGCTGTCCTCCGCTTGCGTCCGCCTTCAACAGTTATTTGCATGATGGCCCTGCAGAGGCTGCTATATCGTGTGACCGTGGCCAAGACATAACGACTTCCGGCGCTTAACAGTAGTGAGGAGAGATTCATGTCAGTCCACGAGACAAATGACATTGTTCAGTCATTGGTTTCATGCTACTAGTTGGAGATGCGAAGGAGCTTTATCAGGACCGCTGGATCGTTTTTACTTCCTAGCAGTTTTCTCACACTCGATGACCGGATAAGATCGTCCATTTTTAATGTTACCTCCCTTAGATTTTTGCGTTGTTGTTCCGTCTCCGCCTTCAACTGTTATTTGTATGATGGCCCCGTAGAGGCTGTTATGTCGTGTGACCGCTGGATCGTTTTTTACTTCCTTAGCTCCGAGTGTTCAAGTCTCACACTCGTAGATGAGGATGGATAAGATCAGCAATCTGTAAAGCTTGAAATTGGTATGTAAGCTGATGTTGCTCTTCCATATCCTTTCCAGTCAAGCCACCGCTGCTGAGGGTGCGTCGATTCACAAGCGGATACATGCGTGGCAGCTGTCCAGATTTTTACTGGGTTGCTCACAAGTATTTGAAGCTGAACGCTTCCTCCAGTGGTCCGCCGTTCAAGGTGACGCTACTTACCGTTAATTTGGATGTCTATGTTTTGAGTTCTATTCCATATGCTGCGATTCTTTCAACGAGTTCGTTGGTCAAATTTTGCAGCACACTGTTACTGACAAACATAAGGCCAATATCGTCTGCGAAACGCAGGTTGCAGACACGTCGACCATCGACAGATGGAAGTATTGAGGTCGGGGCGTGTTTCCTGGTGAATTATATCCAGTGACAGGTTGAAGACGGTTATGGAGCAATCTATTTTTTTTTAATTATTTAACAGGACATTTATTTTAAATTGATCATTTCTGAATAGTCTTCCAATCATAGAAGTTTAAAATAAAATTGCACCTGCTTGTCGGATTTTATTTTCAAAAGATTATATTTTCGCATTTGCCAGTTAACATGATAAATGAGCATTAATAGAAAATATTTTTGTTTGCAATGTGTGTTTTACATAATTGAAATCCTTATATATCCGTGTTTGTGAATCCTATTAGACAATCTACGAGTTTTATGTAGTACAGTTTTTAAAATTTCAAAAGAAAACATTTGTAAACTATTACAGGTCTGTATTCTAATATATATAGTACAGGTAATACAGCCGTTGGATCCTAGTAATAACAAATATTAAAACTGATCCACAGAAAGTTCAAAGTTTTTCTTATAACAGATTATATATATATATATATATATATATATATATATGAAAATTTCATAGAATACGACAAACGAAGTGCTTTTTAGTTTTTTATACAATTTCTCATGTGATCTAATATTTTTTTTTTCTTTTCAGATGATAAATTATATAAAAACTGAAAAACTATCAGCTTTCGGCTATACATTTATCCATTTTCAAGGATTAAATATTTTAACTGTTAAATAAGAAATTTTTTTTAATAATTCACCTCCTAGAACAAAATTAAATAGGGCAAATATTATTTACTAATTTAAATGCCCATTAAGGAATTGTATTCTTGATTAATCAAAATTCGTAAATAATAATATACGCTACACTACAACATATTTGACACGCAGACTCACTCTACACCTTTCTGGCGATAGTTCAATTAGATCTCATTTAAATATTCATTGAGACCTACCGGACACTATCTTGACTGTCTTTTGAAAAATTAAAACATTTTATAAAACATACATACAACTACAGGTTGTTTCAAAAAATTTGATATCCTTTGAGATGTAAATATCTCAGAAAGTACATGATTAAGGCAAATGAAATTCAAAAGTTTTAATGTTGAAGATCATAAGATTTATTCTTCCAAATCTGAATGAGAAATTCAAAAGCATGTGGATTATGTGACCGATTTCACAAATGTTCAATATGCGCCCCGCCTGAGACACGGCATACGTCAAGTCGGTAATCCAGCTCCTGCCAAATACGCTGAAGCATATCTTGGGTAACAGTCTCCAGTGCTTTATTGATTCTCTGCTTGGGTTCTTCTATGTTTGCAGGAAGAGGGGGAACATACACCATTCCCTTCACGTAGCCCCAGAGGAAAAAGTCACAAGGTGTTAAATCAGGTGAACAGGGCGGCCATTTCAGCAACACACTGTCTTTAACACCAGCACGCCCGATCCATAAAGACATAAAAACATAAAACAAACATTAAACATAAAGATGCTATTAAAATTTGAAGTCATTTGAAGGAGATCTAACAAAGTTATTAGATTGCGAAATGATATCAAATTTTTTGAAACACCCTGTATTTCTTATTTAACAGTTAAAATATTTAATCCTTGAAAATGGCTAAATGTATAGCCGAAAGTGCTCGGATAAAAAGAACATTCGGACAGATTTATATAATTTATCATCCGAAAAGAAAAAAAAAATTAGATCGCATGTAAGAAGGATTGCTGCCTAAATACACAAATATATATATATATATATATATATATATATATATATATGGAACCACTACAACATATTTCTTATATATATATATATATATATATATATATATATATATATATATATATATATATATATATGTATGTATATACAGAAAGAAAGGGCTCGTGGCCGAGTGGTAAACTAGACTGATGTTATCGGACTCGAGGGAATATCCCATAGTGCGGCATCTTTGAAAATTACCTGAAACCATACCTTTGTGGGTGAATTGGATAGACGGAGCCCTTGCATGCTGTCGATAGCAAGTCATCGTGTCCGATGTCTTGAGCGTGCTGGCCTTGTTGATCACGCTAGATGACACGCTCTTTCGCAGAAAGGTCAGCTCAGTATAGGTGCAGTATAAACCACAGGTGGGCTCTGTGGGTCTAGAATAAACACAAATGTGCCTGAGCAAGCATCTGCAATCGTGATTAAACAGAGTTACTCTCGGAGAGCACATATTTTATACCAACTTTCTCCAACATTGCAGCTAGTAAACGTAATTAATGTTGTTTAATTAAAAATAGAGCATTTACTTAAATAAATTATATCTATAAACATAACGTGTACACAGAAAATATATCAAATAATCATTGGATTTAATCCATGTCATAGTAGGTTGTTATTGTTTTTGTTAAGATGGTTCATGAGCAGAAATGATCCATCGAGAAATATCGTGAAAGTTATCTGGCTATAAATAATAATTAGGACTTTGCTAACCAGACGCTTCCCTGTGGCTGAGTGGTTAATAGCCGTCAGGTCAAATGACGGTTTCTATAAGGTTTATAGATCGTATATTTTCTACGAAATTTCTAACGTAAAGAAACGTATAAATAATATATATATCTTACTTATTATAAAACGCAGATTGTGTGTGTGGGTGCGTCTGTACGTTTATATATTGGATCGGATTTCCTACATTTTTCAACCAATTTCAACAAAACTTCACAGGACTATGTAAAATTACCTTGCGGTGGTTCTGACAGCGCCAAACATTGGAAAAACACAATTGTTTTTGCATGAAATCAATTTGAAAACACATCACTGTCGCCAGAATGAAAGGGGGACAACTCATATCGAGTTATACTTATTATAAAACCCAGGTTGTGTGTGTGTGTGTGTGTGTGTGTGTGTGTGTGTGTGTGTGTGTGTGTGTGTTCGTTTATATATGGGATCGGATTTCCTACATTTTTCAACCGATTTTAACAAAACTTCACTTTTTTTGGCAGGTAGTGTTTCTTATTGTCTTGCACACTTTTTTCTTTATTTTTACGTTCAGAATGCTTTAAAAATTCCATTTACAAGACAATTGTTTATAATAAAATTCTATTCAATTGTTAGACTCATGACAATGTTTTTGTTTGAGTTTGACCAATTCTTAAAAAAAAAAAAAAAAAAACCTGATTAAGACATGCGTGTCCGTCAACCTTAAACAATAATCTTTGTCAATTTTATTTTTCAGTCTTTATGATAATCGATATTTGATCTATCTCTTACTGTTACATCCCCGGGCAACGCCGTGCTCTACTGCTAGTATATATATATATATGAAGAAATATAGTCTTAAGGTGTGCTATATTTATGGGATAAAGTGCTCGATATCAGAGATAGAGCGTGTGTAAATATAAAAGTCCTACATAGAAGTCAACATTTAGAGGCGACAGTCTGTTTCATGTTATATGCAATCGTCAGGCCTGACGATTGCATATAGCATGAAACTGTCGCCTCTAAGTGTTGACTTTATGTACTATTATATATATATATATATATATATATATATATGTGTGTGTGTGTGTGTGTGGGATGAATATATGTGAACTTTTTACACAAAGATGACAAAACAAAACATTATTTTTTATATGACAGTGGTCATTACGAGCCGAAAGCGGAGAGACCCACAAGAAGCCGCCTCACCGCAAAGCTACTGAACAGGATTCTTCATCTCTGCCTTGCTTATCGACGGCCGCAAGTTAAATAAAAATTTGATTATTGCTACAATCGGCTCATGGTTTTATTACGTAGGTAACGATCTGGCCAAAGAGTTATTTATAACACACAAGCGTCTGACTGGAAGAAGCTTCACACTGAGAATGAAAATGGTGCAAGTTTGGACGCTAAAATTTCTTCACATCTCTCCGCCTTACTTCCTTTCCTATATACAGTGGGGGGGGAACAAATATTCGTACACACAAAAGTTTTAGATTATTGTATTTCCAACTAATGAATAAACATACTTTTCATATGACGGTACAGAGATGCATAATAGCTAAATATACATAGAAAACAGAACAAAAATTTGATTTAATAGACATCACGCCTATCCATTTAAATAGGTCAAAAAGTATTCGTACAATGCAAATTTCATATGGAATTTCATTTGGAATTTGATATTCGTGCAAGAATGTTATCATCATGGCAAGAGGAAAGGAATTGACAAATTAGCAAAAAAGAAACTGATTGTTATGCTACGGAAAGAACGTAGAAAATCGCAGACAATTTGAATATTCAATTTACTACCATTAGTTTATTCATTGCAAAGTATAAAAAACTCAAAAAATTTGAAAACCAGAAAAAACCAGGTGTTCCATTAATTTTTCTTCAAGATCTTCGAGGGAATTAATGCGTCAAATTAAAGAAAAAACCAATGGTTACTCGTCAAGAGTTGCAGAATGATTTGCTTTCATCAGGAATCTGTGTCACTAAACAGACAATAAGCAATGAAAGTCATAAGAAAAATCCAATGTTACCCTCCCATCGGAAAACGCCACTGGTATTGCAAAGACTCCTGAACATAAGCATAAGGAAATATCGTATGGGGAAAGATTATTATGGACAGACGAAACTAAAATTGAGTTGCGTGGACGTAATTCTAGAAATCATGTATATAGGAAAGATGGCGACGTCTTCAAACAAGAGAACACAATTCCAACAGTGAAATTTTGTGGTGGCAGTATCATGGTTTTTGAATTCTTTTTTTTTCTGCAAAAAAGGTACTGACAACATATCAGAAATAGACGGTTGAATGAATGCTGCAGGATATCGAAATATTTTGGAAGAAAATTTAATGATTTCCGCTGAAAATCTTGAACTTTCTCCTGATTGCATCTTTCAACAGGATAGTGATCCTAAACACTCTGCAAAATCTACGAAGCAATGGCTTGCTGAAAAGTAATGTAAATATCCTCAAATGGTCAAGTCAGGCCCCAGATTTATACCCAATCGAGAACCTGCGGTGTTATTTGAAAACCAAAGAACATATTTCTTCAAGATCTTCGAAGAAATTAATGCGTCAAATTAAACAAAATCCAATGGTTACTCGTCAAGAGTTGCAAGATGATTTCTTCTCATCAGGAATCGGTATCACTAAACGGACAATAAGCAATGAAAGTCACAAGAACAATTTAAAGTCACACTCTCCTCAGAAAACTCCACTATTGAAAAGGCACTGAGATGTCAGGTTGAAATTCGTCCCTGAACATAAAGGAAAAATCATATTTGGAAAGATTATCATGGACAGACGAAACCAAAATTGAGCGGTTTGGACATAATTCTAGAAATCATGTATGGAGGAAAGATGGCGATGCCTTCAAACAAAAGAACACAGTTCCAAAAGTAAAATTTGATGGTGGCAGCATCATGGTTTGGGATTTTTTTTTCTGCAAAAGGTAACATATCAGTAATAGATGGTAGAATGAATGCCACAACATATCAAAATATTTTGGAAGCAAATTTAAGGATTTTGGTTGAAAGTCTTGAACTTCCTCCTGGATCTTCCAACAAGATAATGATCCTCAGCACACTGCAAAATCTACGAAGAAATGGTTGGCTGAAAATATAGATATACTGAAATGGCTAAGTCAGTCCTCAATCGAGAATCTATGACGTTAATTAAACATTCAAATCCAATCGAGAGATCCAAAGAACATCCTGGATCTGAAGACTATATGCAAAAAGAATGATTTAAAATACCAACTCAAATTTACAAATCATTAATTGAGAAATACAAGAAGAGGTTGGTTGCTGTAAAAGAGAATAATGGCGATTCTACAAAGTATTAAATGAAAATTATGTATTCTTTTTTGTATTGTACGAATAATTTTTTCACCCATTAAAATTGATAAATTGGGATTTATTTCTAATAACTATCGATTGTTTTCTGCTTTCTATGGATATTTAGTTATGCAACAATGTATAGTTAATTATATGAAATTTATTTTTATTCATTAATTGTAAATGCAATGAATAACAAATTTATGTGTACGAATATTTGTTTCTTCCCACGAATCATATGAGGTAATCTGGGATTGTTTCGCTATATAATAATATATATGCTCTGTTATAATAATTAATTTGAACTCTGTTATAATAATTAATTTGATTACTAACTCTATTACTGTATTATACATAATAATAGTTTTATATATATATATATATATATATATATATATATATATATATATATATAAAAATTCCCAAGAGGATAGAATTAGAACAATGTCCATGACATAGTAAGAATTAATATAAAAGTCTCAACGGATCTATTACATTGAACTATATACATTATATCATATATATATATATATATATATATATATATATATATATATATATATATATATATATATATATATATATATATATATATATATATATATATATATTATATATTATTTAAATAGGATAGTTCTAACCATGTTTCAAAATGTTTTAGAACTGTTCAGAACAGTTAATTTATAATTATTAATTTCAATGTCCAAAATGACATTATATATAATAATATATATATATATATATATATATATATATATATATATATATATATATATATGTATTTGATTTCGCTGGTATTTGAAGCTCGTCTGATTCTTTATGCTGCATGTTAACGAGTTGTTTGATTTGTATAATTCCGATAAGTAGCTATCGAAACAGTTTTGCTTATTCTGTCCAGAGAAACACTTAGTAGGCAAGTATATTCATCCGCATCATTAGTGCAATAGAATTTTTTTTCGTAATATGGAAAAAATATCATTAAATATAATCGACACAAAATGTCTGTTGGTTTCGTCATATTTGACTTATCGTTTGCTATATATAATGAATATATATATAATATATATATATATATATATATATATATATATATATATATATATATATCTGTGTGTGTATGTTCAGACACACACACACATATATATATATATATATATATATATATATATATATATATATAGAGAGAGAGAGAGAGAGAAATAGGCAGCATATATTCACTGATACATGTTCCATTGATTAATATAGGTTATTTCAAAACGTGATATTATTTCTATTTACTTTATAAGAAAATCTTTCTGGCTCTCTAATCAGCTTCTTGATGTTAAGATGAAATAATCTATATTAAACAATGTTTCAATGAAGATATGCACGTATATATATATATATATATATATATATATATATATATATATATATATATATATAAAAGGTTCAAACACAAATATTGAATACTCTGTCCTTGACATTGAATTCTACCTGAATTCTGTCATCTTATATATATATATATATATATATATATATATATATATATATATATATATATGGTTGTGTGTGTGTGTGTTGACCACTAATATTATCAATATATATATATATATATATATATATATATATATATATATATATATATATTTTATGGGCATATTGCCGAGTAGTTAGAACCTTCATTTCCATCTGTGAGACTTGGGTTCTAATCTCACCATGGCCGATTTGTCAGGAAGGAAACTTCCTAATGTTATCAACTGGTAAATCATACCAAGTGTTGACCCAAGCCTTGTGAGTGAAAGCTTCTCCAAAAGTGATTGGCTAGCTTCCCTAGTTGACGGGTGTCCTCGAATACATTTGCCAGCTGTAGATATGTCATATTAAATAATTTTGACAAATTTTGTTTACTTATTTTTAATAGGACAAGTTTCTTAGCATCCTTATTAAAAGCAGAAAGATAATTAGCACATTGGATCCTTTCGACATTAGCACAATGACGTCATCAAGGTCTTGTTTTTTTCTGAGAAAAAATTGTTGGGTTCATCTGAAAATTAAATTTTTACGTGTAATGTGAAAAATGCTAATATCATGTTTTGTACATGTTTTTCAATTTTATCATGTACACGTGCAAACATCAATGGAAATAAACTAAATTATTGAAATGTCTAAATCTTTTTTTTAAAGAAAACTATTTAAAATTATTTGTTAATTTTCTTTCTTCCATTTAATAAGGTTACTAAGAAACTTCCCCGTAATTACGAGAGGATCCTAATAAAAATAAGTTGACAAAACTTGTCTGAGTTATTTAATGAGACATGTGGTAATGAAAATTTTTTACCAAATTATACATTAAAAAAAAACACACAAAAAAATTCAAACTATTTTAAAAAACTAAAAACCTACCAACAAAATACGAATATTTGCAACCTGCGCGTTATTGTCAACACAGAAAGTATTTCCTATATTTAGATTAAATTATTTAAGGTTTCACAGGTGAAGTCAACTTGTTAACAGGCAAAGCGCAGGAAAAAACGACTGAAGTAATATAAGCAGGAGCCCACATTTGAATCGATATATAAGACCAACATGTTCAAGTTTATGCACCATACAAACATTTACCCAGGAATGTAGAAAAATGTGTTCTTTGTTGAAATAAATCTGTTCTTTTTGCAAATTTAATGCATTGATCTGTCAAATAAAATTACTTGCTGGAGTGACACATGATTTTATTAACCTCGGTCCGCTCACAAGTGGCTTTTTGACGGCCTTTACACAAATGGGGGGCTCTTGCATTATTACAATGTTTGTGTGTGTGTGTATATATATATATATATATATATATATATATATATATATATATATATATGTGTGTGTGTGTGTGTGTGTGTGTGTATACCAACATGATAAAATATTGTTTTAAATTCTGCTATATATATGGAGTAAAATTACTCATTATCTGAGATAGATCGAATGAAAATATAACCAGTCTGAACACAGACATCAACACAGAACGGAGACAGTCTGTTTCATGTTTGAACATAACGTTCCGGTGATGTCATGCTTAAACGTAATCTACAGACTATGGAAATTGCATTTAAGAAAGAAACAATGTTGTCATACCGTGTTCATACTGCTTATATATATATATATATATATATATACATATATATATATATATATATATATATATATTTTAGTTGGATTGATGTGAGTTTGTGACCCTGGGTTTCACGCTTTTTGCGATCGTTAATTGTTAGCTCTATCTCTGATATTGAGCGCTTTCTAATAAGTACCATGTATATAATATATAAATAATTATATATATATATATATATATATATATATATATATATATATATATATATATACATATATACACTTTTATATATATATATATATATATATATATATATATATACACACTTTTCATATATATATATATATATATATATATATATATATATATATATATATATATATATATATATATAGGGAGAGAAGATTAAAGTATATACGGGTGAGGTGTAACAGGTAAATTGTCCAAATCGTGTAACAGCATAATTATCCATCCCACAAAATGTTTAATAACTAAAAAACAAAACAAACAAAAAAACCACAAAACTAATTGATTTTCTTTTTGCCAGGTTTTCAGATTAGAAATTTAGCTATCCTGACACCGTTTGTCCTAAAATCACTGAAAAATCCTTTCAGTTCTTCAGATAGAAATGAAACTGTTTAAAACCATTCTGTGTCGGCCCTACTAACTTCAAAAATGAATTATGGTTTTAAACGATTTGGACACTTTTGATGTTACACGCTGTATGTGCATGTTGTTTTAAAAATATATATATATATATATATATATAGTCGACTCCCCCGTCAAATTCGACGTATGGGGGTCAAGCAGGAAACAGACAGACTGACAACGACACTTCGTGCAGGACCATCCACACTTTTTGAAGGGACGAATATAGAGACCTGGTGCACTACGTGCCACAAGGTCCCCAAACGACCCTCCCCAGGTTTTAAATTCAGAGTTGTCATTCTCCTAGACCAGTTGCTATCCAAGGCTATAGAACCCAGTCTGTCCTGCTATTTACCCATAGCTGGAGGGAGAAGAGGATACCTTCCCAAGGGTATTAGCACCTAAGTGAATGTAATGGATTCGACTGGAATTCGAACTCAGCTCTGCGATTCCTCAATCCAAGCCGATATATATATATATATATATATATATATATATATATATATATATATATATATATATATATATATATATAACATAGTGAACAAAGTCAACAGTTTGTTTCATGCCTTATTCAATCGTCAGGCCTGACGATTGCATATAGCATGAAACAGACTGTCGCCTCTAAGTGTTGACTTCTATGTTCACTTTATATTTACACACGCTCTATCTCTGATATCGAGCACTTTATCCCATAAATATAGCACACCTTAAGACTATATTTTTTCATATATATATATATATATATATACATATATATATATATTTGCTTGAATTCATCTATATTTAAACTGTTCCAGGATTCGTCATTCAAGCGCATATACACAGAAAACGCGTGAATACACACACGAAATCCATGATTAAAATCAATATTATTCGATGCCCACAGTATTTTCGGTCAATTTTTTTGTAGAAATATAGTCCAATAAATAAGCCATTTTATGTTGCATCTTTGCTAACATCCTCATAACTCGCTTTGACATAGCACTCGAACAAGTTGTTTAAAGAGTGGCTTTGGAACTGCGCATACTCCCCCCGCCTAAATCTTCAGCGTGCCCTCTTCAGGATTTTGGAATCGCCGTCGGGAGGACCTGTAATAGTCGAAGGAAATACACCAGACTGTTCCTTCGCGTAGTTAAATCATTCACGTTTTAAAATAGTAATCAGCTATTTATAATAGTAACAACGCGTTTAGTCAAACATCCAGTACTTTTGTGAGTAGTGTTAAAATTGGCTTAACAGTTGAATCTTCATGACAAGTTACTTCTGCAGATGTGACAGACGAAGCTGGACAGTGAAATGAAGTTTTGGGGATTGATTTCTTTCTTTCCTGCGTTGTCTTCCATATTTCTACAGTTGGTTTCGCGTTGCCTTGACCTTCATGGCTTCTCCTTGAACAAAATGGCGCCAGCCACAGCGATCGTCTGCTGGCTGTTCCCACCTAGCAGAATTGGCTTTCTGAACTCGAGGAAAGATAACACATTTTTTTCGAAGCTCCACAAAAAATAATGGATCTTACGTTTAACTGAACAAAAAATCAGAACTATGTTGCTTAAAAGTGATATAATAATTTAATATAATTTACAATATTTATTTATTTAATTTAATTTATATTATACATTTTGACTATATTTATTTGTATTTATATATGTACGGATTACTATTTCTTTCAACTTTTCACAGTTGACGGTTTTTGTCTCTGAAACTTGTTTGCCTTTTTTACTTATTCTTTATGTTTACCTAAATTTATATTCATCATCATTGACTTTTCTACTTTTATTTTTTTTATATCAATTGATACTTTAGGCGTTAGCGTTGTCAAAAACGTAGTAAATATGATTTTTAACTAACCTAGAATCCTCCCTTTAGGCGGCATTTAGGCTAGCTCCCGCAGAGAGCTTTTGGGCATTTTGCCTTTTACCTTCAGCGCGTTATGTCCGTAAAAGTTATTTAGAAATAATAAAATTATTTTTTCCTTACTCGACACCTTAATTCGACATAATCTTTCTTCGTATACACAACCGATCTCCGTGGTTTGCTTACATTTTTTGCGCGCAATTTTTATTTTCTTTTAAAATCACCATTCTTTATGAGCTCTTCAGATAAAGTCACCCTTAAAAAACATTAGTGAACGCGAACTATGTAATATATTGAATATATCACAGTAAGCTTGCGAGAAAAAGAAAACATGAGCAACGAACCAAGCCCTTATTAAATTTTAATTACAGTTTAATTAGACGATATCTGTTGCAATTTCTACGAAAAGCGAAATTAGAGTTAAAGTTGTTTTAATTTTTTTTAAATCTATCACACTGTTCAATACTTAAACTTTAAATGAGTTATTTATTTAATTTTTAATCGCGTATAACTATATTAGTTACTACCTTTTACTTCAGGTTTTTTTACGATTCGCCGAGCTCGAAAAATGTACGCACAGACAGACGGACGGATACACGTACACTGCGCTTTATTTGTATAGATCCTATAATTAATGGAGTCAAACTCTGTTAGTATTTGGGGCTTAAATATCGAATTATATTTTTATTTTGGCTACCTTTCTCCACAGTAATCAAATTTTCTTTTTGTTTATTTATGCACGACTCTTTGTTTTGCTTTCTAGTGATTTTTAAAGAAAAACTGATTTGAAATAATAACCAAATCTGAAGTGTAATGCAATAATTTTAGACATAGTGTTTATTCCGATAAGCGACGTACGAAATAATCAGTTCCACGTTTAACATTTTACATCTACAGTTCATTATTGTCAGTGACCCTTAACCCTAAACGTTATCTATTTTTTTTTCGGAGAGAACGAGGTATCGCTCACGATCTTCCGACCTAGCTGGCTTCAGACTTTCGACGTGCACCAATGATTCGACTCCACGCGAAATACTAACGATTCTTGACATTTATTTGATTTGACTGATTCTTCAATGCGACGAATACGAAGATATTAACGTCCACGTATAAAGTCCCAATCTGTCACCGAGATCAGCGTAGATGATAATTCTTGGTGATGAGAAAAGGAGGTTTTCTTTCATGTCATTAACGAATGATGGTTAGCCTTCATTAGAAAGGTTTCATTATAAATGTGGGACGATTATCAGCAAGGAAAACTGACTCGGTAAACAAATGCAGTTCGTACTGAATTCTCCTCAACCCGTTTGCTATGTGTCATGGTCCAGGTCCTTGTACCACAGTGTTAGTCCAAGGTAGAACCAATAAGGAAGAACTCGAACTCAGGTATGGAATAACACAGATATATTACCAAACAGGAATATATACAGAGAAGTAGAAGTGTTAGTATGAACAATCAGGTTTAGTAGAGAGAACAATGTAGTCTCGACCAGTATCACTCTTCCAATGTTTTGTAGTAATTGTCTGAACGCAACTCTGTTTCGGACTGCCTCTGACTCGATTCTTGACTCGACTGACTGACTCGCTCTGACTGACTGCTGAGGGACTTCTGACGGACCTCACTCCAGACTTCAGACTGAACAGTATTTAGTCAACGAGGGCATCGTGTGGCATAAGGCCAGTTTAACGTGGGATCTCCGAGCCCGTGGGATCGGCCCAAAATATGACCTTTGAACCCGTATAAACGGATTCAGGGTCGGTTTACCTCCCCGAAAAAGACTTCGCCCTTCGGCGTAGCCTCGATCGGATTCCTCCCCGCCCGAAGGCAGAGAGTTCAACCGAACTGAACTCCCTGCTTCCTCTTGAGGCGCAGTATTTATTACGTATGGAATAGTCCATTATGTTATTATGGGTAAGGTCCCATAACACTATGTAAAGACAGTTAATCTATAGAAGACAAGAAAAAAGACGAGGAAAATATGATATATCAAGTTTATGTACAGACAAATATTGTTTTCCATTTATTATGAAATTATACACCACGCACAGACACCCACCGAATGTAACAGCAAAATTGTCCAAATCGTGTAACAGCAAAATTGTCCATTTGTTAGATTAAGTTCTGAAACTTTCTATCTTAGAAATGATTAAAGATATCTTACTGGAATTCTCCGAAGTTTTTATAACAGTACTGGACTGTTTGTGTAATGAGAATGTATACTTATCCTCCAAGTTTAACAGAATAATCCTGATGAAATCGATCATAAACGAAAATGACAATGGTCATCATTAATTAATCATAGTTGAAGATTGGAAGCACATGAAGGATTGAAATAAAGTTCATATATATATATATATATATATATATATATAACTAGCAGCATGGCTCGGCCTTGCCCGTGCTTGATTAACTATTCGTACGACTCATACAGCAATCGCTATCCCTTGACTTAAAATACTTTTGCCATTCCTTGCCTTTAAAGGAGTGCCCTTTGCCGTGCTGATGTTGCTACATGCCTTACTTCTTGCCTATCTCACACTACGAATTTTTTCTAAGCTCTATACTAAACATTAAATCTGTTACGAAAAAAGAACTAAACAAAATGAACACAAAACGATCAGCTTTAAAAAAAAAGGACTCGTAACTGGAAAAACCGAATGAAAAAAGAATGTTAACAACAAATACATTTTCACACCCAACCCAGTTCTGCGGAATCAGAATCAACGTTGTGTTTAAGCAAGCGAATGAGCTAATTGGAGTAAAGTGCCATGCAGATTTAAATTTTTCTCACTTGTCACGAATGCAGCTATCGATTTTTTTTTGCATGCTAGCATGTTAGTTAACATTCGTGTCAGTCAGCTGTTGGCTCTCACGCTTGCCAGTATAAAATGGCCGCAAACTACATGAAAACTGGCGTAGAAGCATGAAAAAATCGATTATTTCCACTATAGATGGGAGTTGGGAAATTCAAAGTCGGTGTTGGCCTTTCCGCTAACTTGGAGCATGTGCATGTACATTTTGCTGCAAATCCGTCGAAAATTGCGGCCGTGCATTCGTTACACACACACACACATATCCTGCCTTATATATATATATATATATATATATATATATATATATATATATATATATATTCATTCCAGGATCATTTTCCAATTTATTCAAGATGATCTTCGCCCTCTCTAACCTACTAAATTTCTGTCCTGGAGTAACACGGTGTCTCAAAGATGTCATGTATGATTTCATTTTTAAAGTCTCTCTTCACTGTTCTTTAAACGGTCGTAGCTTAAACTCCTCCTACGTGCCAAACGTTTTATGAATTGAGTTGGATCTTTTGTAATTGATCTCTTTAGCGATAAGTTGAAATGATGATCCCTCTTCTACTAGTGACCTTCTGATCTAGTTTTCCTCTCTACATTTTCCTCCTTTTTAAAAATTATTCTCAGTTCTCTTAATTTTTTTTGAATGGGCTTTGATGATGGAAGCCAGAGTATGAATGATGGTATCATTACTAACATCATAAATAATCTTTTTTCTTTTGCTCATTTGGGAAGACAGTGGATCTGGTACAAAACGATTTTAACCTCTTCTTTTTCTAGCTGAATAATTCAAATTTTAGCGCTTTTTATATATTGAACAATTTGCGGAATGGATACTTATGCTGTTATACGATTTGAACAATTTTTATGTTATACCCGATATATATATATATATATATATATATATATATATATATATATATATATAGGCTCCATTTGTAATAATTTATTTCGCCAGAGAATTTTATTTTTCTCTGGATCTTCAGTGTTCACTTTCAAACGGAGAAAGGAAAAATGAATTTAATATTTACACTTTTGACGGGCACTATTAAGCTTATAAGTTGAGATAGAAGTTGGTGAGGAATAGTATGAGAGACATGGTCGAGTTTAGAGAAGGGAGAAAACGTTTTAAAATTTGTTTTTATAATTCTTTTTATTATAATACTTAATATTGAGGAAGGAGGTGGTAAGGATCAGACATTGACCTATTTAATCGGTCAACTCAACGGAAATGATATGACAAAAGGAAAAGGAAAAAAGGGAGGATGTAAAGGGATAAGAGATGTACGTAGGGTTTTTGGAGGAAGAAGAGTGGTATAGCTTTAGCAATTTAGATAAAAATACACACACACATATACATATATATATATATATATATGTGTGTGTGTGTGTATGTGTGTGTGTGTGTGTGCCATCCACAGACAGACTGTTTCGCTGTATCACAGCTCATCAGTGTGGATAGGCATCCGATTGTCTCAAGCCAGGATCAAAACCCAACCGATTTGGCTTCAGTCGGAGATTTTTTTCCCTGACCTCTAAGCTCCAGGCAGAATGGAAGGTGAATTTTTATTTATTAATTTGACAATAAACACGGCAGTGCTCAATTCATTGAAGAGCTTTTGCATCTGCAGTAGCAGTCACTCTTTATAAAATCGCGGTTTTCCCTCTAAAGTGCTCGACTGAATTTTATTTTTTCGGGGTCGAAAATATGTGTCATCCACAGACAAACTGTTTCGCTGTATCCCAGCTCATCAGTGTGGCTAGACATCTGATTGCCTCAAGCTAGGATCGAAGCCCAACCGATGTGGCATCAATTGGAGTTTTTTCCTGAGCTATCATCGCCCGGCAGTGAGGAAGGTGAATTTTATGTATAAATATATTACCATTATATATTACCATATATATATATATGTGTGTGTGTGCGTGTGTGTGTGTGCGTGTGTGTGTGTGGTAGAAGCTCATCTGTTCAACGTTGAGCTGAGTTGCCATGAGACTGTAGATGAATTCAACCAGTCTCTCACTGCTGTATAGATTTTTACATACGTCACTCACGAAAGACTTTCCAAGAGACTTGAGAGTGACTTTCTCCTCCTCTACTCTCATGTGACTCTTCAGCCCATCGTCACACCTACAAATTTTATCGCACAACTAACATAATATTATATAGGTTTGCGCGTCGCACGCTTCACTCACCTCCTCTGTCCTTTGACCAGGAGTAGAGGTTTATCCATTGTTTCCTGGTTTGGGATTGGGTTTCCGGTTTCTTCTTAAGTCTCCTTCAGCTCTGTACCCGTAACGCTAGTCCTTTCATACACAGTAAATTCCACACAGTGACCTCTACCTTGAGTGGCACTTGGGCATTGTATTGGGTGAACATTGGAAAAATAATGTAAGTACCATACAAGTCTGTCAGAAAGGATATTCAAATGGTCTGCATTAGACTGCCGATTTTCATGTGATCTTCGTTGACTATCAAATTCGACAGGAAATAAAAAAACCTTCCCGAAAATATTAAATACAAGCTCAGACCTAACATCATCTGTATCATCTTTGCTAAAAACCCATCTGAGCTATAAGTTTTGACCTAAAAAAGATTGCAATCATCAAAAACTAACTTTCTCCAACTGGAACTATTCTCTATCTCTTTTCTACGCTCTTTGATAATATTTTCAATAGTTTTCAGGTTGTCTTTTACATCCTTGAATCGTTTCTTGGGTTCCAGTCGGTAGCACTTACCAAATATGAGCTCTCCATAAAACAGGTGCTAAGGCAATTTCTCATTTTTCCATTCACCTGAAATATGCTGGCAGCTGATTACAGATGAGCATTCTCTCTATGCTGGATGCTTCGTCCTGTTGCAGAATAACTGTGTCTGGTGTTCTATATATTTCGTTGACTATGACCAGACAAAGAAATTTTTAATTATTTTTTCTTATTTAGATTATACAGCATTTTTTCATTTTTCCGTTTGGTGGGAACATATAATCTGTGACGTCATATATATATATATATATATATATATATATATATATATATAGTGACGGGTCAAGTCTACACTACAATTAAATACGCCCCCGGAAAATTTAATTCCGGTCGAGCACTCTTGAGAGAAAGCGCTAATTTGTAAACAATGACTAATATTGCTAATAGTGCAAAGTTTTTTTTGTTTTTTTTTTTAGCCCTATCGGTCATTGGCGTGTTTATGCCAAGAATATCTACGTAAAAATTACCCTTCCTCTCAACCGGGCGCTGATAGTTCAGGGGTGCCCAATCTGCCGGGTTTCGATCCCGGCTTGAGACAATCGGATGTCTAGCCACACTGATGAGGTGTGATACAGCGAAACAGTCCGGCTGTCGATGGCTTTATATATATATATATGTGTGTGTATGTGTGTGTGTGCGCGCGCGGGCGTGTGTGTGTGTGCGCGCGCGGGTGTGTGTCTATGTGTGTAGTATAAAATATGTGGTATTTCTACTAAGAAAAAAGAATAACAATGCATGCCTCGTTCGTGCGCATGTGCAGTCGCGCCGGCGTAACAAATTTAGTCCGATAAAGAATTTTTTTTGCACTTTATCATAGATCTTTATATATAAAGATGTACATCATTATCTTATTGATGTGGACCCAAAGTTGGGACCACGGAAGGAAAACACGGAACCCGGATTAGAGGTAAGAAAGATATATTAAACAAAAAGGTTACAAAGATAGTGTAAGTGTAAGCGGAGCTTACTATGTGCTAGTGTCCAATATTGGTAGTCGTACGCGGCTGATACTACGGTATTAGAATACTCTCTCTCTCTCTCTTTCCTCCTCTTCTCTAGAGTATTATATCGCATACTTTATATAGTCCTGGAAGAGTCCATGTTGTAGGTATGTTATGGTCTCACAATACTTATATATATATATATATATATATATATATATATATATATATATATATATATATATATATATATATTTCGTTTTAGCGTAAATTGACCGGTCACTATCAATATTTCATAGATGGTCCTTCTATTCAATCTCCAGGTCGTCGGTAATTGTAGTTGCTGTATTCATAATATGCAAACACTTATTAAGCGAAGCGGGACAAGGAAAATACCCATGCGGTAAAAGATCGAACAGCCAGAACATTAACGCTATTTGAAATAAAACAACAAAAACCCAAAATAATTTTCAGGCGAAGCCATCAAGTGTTCAATGCCACAGGAAGAATTCGACATTGGCAAATGAACGTAAAGTTGCAATAAAAACTATGCTCGACAGTGTCGGGATCATTAAATCCACCACCCTCCGGTGACAGAACATGCATATATTGTAAAACACGCGTAGCGACCCCCGAAAGAATTTGTACACCTCTTTAGCACATTCTTCGCTTTTACTTCGTGTGTTTTACAATCTATATATATATAAAGTTTAGCCTTTATCTGTCTGTCTGTTATCGAACACCCCCAAAGATTTTGGAGATAGAACTCAGTAACCATATATATTCTGAGATTACATTACCCAGGGTACTTGGATAAGTATATTTAATTTTGATCAAATTGGGTCCCTGGTAGACACAAACCCGCCACTGGAAATTATTCTACTTTTGATTTAAATTAATTTTAATTGTCAGTAAGGGAATTGCTCCTATCGAAAATAAAGGAGAAAGTCAGAAGATGGAGATCACATCGGCAAGATAAGACAATATAGAAGTCATGTTGAGCAAGAAATCACCAATCAGTGGGTAGTGCCTTACAATACATATTTATTGTGACAATTCAACAGTCATATCAATGTTGAAATCTGCTCATCAGTTCATTCAATCAAGTATTGCATCAAATACATATCAAAGCGGTTAGATCAAATTGTTTTTGCACAAAACCCTCACTGAATTTTTTTCCCTTTGATTTAGATTAAATTTAAATTTGAACAAGGGAATGACTCCTATCCAAAATATAGAGGGAGAAAGCCAGAAGATGGAGGTCACATCGTCAAGATCATTAAATACTATTGAAATGCATCATTTTTCTCCAAAATTTATAACAAAGATTTAAAATCAATCATTTTCTAACAAAAATGTGTGACATGAAACAAGGTGCGGGTAATTCGGCAAGTATGTACGCATATATATATATATATATATATATATATGAGTGGGCGAAAATGTTCTTTCGAATATTAAGTAGAAAATTTACTTTACCAATATGTATTTACTTACAACACTGACGCTTTCGATGACACTTTTGTTTTCATTTTGACATCTAACTCCTAATCATATGTATGTGTGTTTGTGCGTTAGTGTGGGCGTATGTATGTGTGCTTTATTTTAATTCACCCATTGAAAGTTTTTCACGCTTAGAGCAAAAATGTTCTTCATGCTGATTAATAGACTTTTTTTTAAAAAGAATCTAAAACAGAGCACTCTCATAAAAGTATATTCTAAATGAATCTAAAATAGGACACTCTTATTTAAGTATGGAAATTAATATAAGACCAATACACATATATAATTTAATAAGTAGAGCTCAGATAATATCCTCCACACGCGATATTTCTAACGGAAATCACTAAAATAAAGAATCATTCGGAAATTAAACCTTATCAATCAGTATACGATAATTAAAAGAATTAGCCTAAAAATGTTCTCAAATTTTAAGAAAACTCATTCAGACGGTCAAAACATATACTTTTTCTAATGATTTCATCACAAGCATGGCGATAAAGCCAAACAATAGTTACTTAGTGCAAAAGAATCCAAGAAAAGAAAAAAAAGAAAAACATTATTAAGGAGAGAGAACAAGAAAAAAACGGGAATTAAAAATGACAGAAGATAACGATTGACATTGTATTCAGATTTTTGAAGATCAAAGTTGACTGGAAAGCAAGAAGCTAAAAGAGCGTCCCACAAGAGAAGTGCGATGGAGGAAATACTTAACATAAAGGACGCATGGCACAGTGGATATAGGCATTGGTTAGATCCAGTGACAGGAACCAAAGAGTGTGAGTTCAATACATGGTTAAGGCAGTGGAGAACTTTCAGAGGGGAATTAACAGGTGATAACTGATAACTGACATCTATTAAACGTGGAACTAGAACAGTCTACCCCAGTGAGCGAAATAAAGGTTTCAGTTCGACATTCCAACCACCTGAAGAAGCCTGAAGCGTACAACGGCCGAAACGTTGTGATAAATATGGCGACAAAGATGAGGACAATAGTCCGAATAATGTAAATAGTGTACATAATACCTCATCTTACAAATATAGACAGATACTGAAAGGCCGAAACGTTGAAAGGACAATAGTCCGAATAATGTAAATAATGTAAAGCAATACATTTTTTGAAAAAAATATTACCAACAATGCATTTTTGCAAAAAATATTACCAGCAATACATTTTGGGAAAAAATATTACCAGCAATAGATTTTTTTAAAATAAATATTACCAGTAATAAAAATCTTGTTGGCATTAAATAACTCATTGAGGTCGATAAGCCGTAAAACAAACCAAACCAAATCTAAATGCAAGTTCTCGGTTTCGTTTCCATTATCCTCAAAACTTTCGTTGCTCTCATCATCGTATTTTCAGAATTCTTTTGTAAAAGCATATCTGTCACTTCAGGTTTGCTTAAGCGTGAGGAAATTGTCCAACATTCGCTCTCATATTGGAAATTAGATATTACACAGCATCACAAGAACTCTTTTAGGTTCATATTCCAAGTAGAAGTTCCTTTTTCATTATCAGTTTCCTTGCAAATTCCTCGATACTCACATGTTGCGTCATATTCTTGGCATTGCGTTGCTGGCTCTTCTGCAAGAAAATTCTCAAGCATCCATTGTCATATAGGAGGATTGATATTACATAGCATTTCAGCATATATTTTATACTGGCTTACGGCTACGTCACGTTGAAACACCGGTTCCCCTACGATTTCTGAAGTTAAGCAACGTCGAGTCGTGTCAGTAGCTAGATGGGTGATCGCATGAAAATACCAGGTGCAGTAGTCTTGCATGTGAGGATGAGGTAATTGATAACGGCTCGCAATTGTTAATCGGATAACCAAGTTCCTATTTTAGTTGGGTTCGTTATATTCACTTATGTGCTAATACCCTTAGAAAAGCTATGTATACTCCTCTTCTCCTCCCCAGCTATGGGTTAATTAGTAAGACGTGTATCAGCGAATCATTACAATTAGGGTATTAGCGCATAACGAACTTAACTAAAATTAGAACTCGTCTATCGGATTAATAATTGCGAGCTGTTAATTATTACCTCACCCTCTCATCCAAGACTACTGCACTTGGTAATTTCAAGCGATCACCCATCTAGATACTAACACGATTCGACGTTGCTTAGAACCGATGATCGTAGGAGAACCTGTGTTCCAACGTGACGTGGCCGTAAGCCAATAAAAAATATGCTGAAATGCAATATCAATCCTCCTGTATGGCAATGAATGCTTGAGTATTTTAATAAAACTTGCATTAATGAAAAACTCTTCCTATGTTTACAGGAAGTCAATATGTACATAAACACAAGCACACGCACATACACACATACACAGATATATGAACATTATATGGTTTAAGGTATGAAATGTTTATAGGTAAAAGTGCTCAGTGATAGAGCTTATGGAAATATAAAAGTGGATATTGGTGTCACAACAGAGTTATATAAACTTAAAAGTAAACATAGATGATAACACTGAGGATAATACAATAGAAATGGCAACCCATATTGTCCCATTGACTAACATATAAAAATATTCGAGTCGAAATGCAGCGTAGATGGCTTGAATATTGCGTTCAAATATCATTGGTATATATATATATATATATATATATATATATATATATATATATATAGATAACTAGACTCGTTTCGAAAACCCTCGAATTTTTTGATTTGTTAATCAAATCAATTTCGAGGGAAAAAAAAGGTTTTAAAAAAAAAGAGTTACAAACATGAACTTCTGCCGACAAAAAATCGCACAGATGCAGGTCTGAAGCCCAAAGAAAAAAACCCGATACGAGTAACTTTCCCTGACGATCCGTTTAGGTGAAACCTAGGTAGGTTTGTCTGGCTCACTAGGTGTCTCTCTCTCTCACTCTCTCTCTCTCTCTCTCTCTCTCTATATATATATATATATATATATATGAAAATGACGTGAGAAAGGTTGAATTTTTTTGTCAAAGACGTGTTCCGCCGGGGGAAGTTTATAATTTCTTTAGCATCATCAGGATAATTTGGTATCGTAATTCACATTAATTACCCAGATTATACATTCCTGGTTTGTTTTGTTATGGCCTTCTTAGGACCAGAATTAAAGACACAAGAAAAGGTTTATTTTGTTTTACGGCATATCAACCTCATTTAATGCCGGCAACATTTTTTTTCCCCGGTAATATTTTTGTTTTGTCAAAAATCTATTTCTTTTATTATTTGTTTTTCCTCAAAAATGTATAGCTGGTAATATTATTTTTTTCAAAAACGTATAGCTGGTAATATTATTTTTTCCGAAAACGTATAGCTGGTAATACTATTTTTTCAAAACTTACAGCTGGTAATACTATTTTTCATAAAATTACAGCTGGTACTATTATTTTTCCAAAACGTATAGCTGATGATATTTCTTCAAAAACGTATAGCTGTAATATCATTTTTTCAAGCAAATCTCTGTATCGTTCCAATTTTAGAATATGTACTGCCGAAGCGAGTAATTGAGTTAAACAAATATATTAACAGAAAATGGTAATGCAAACATATACAAACGAGAGTGTTACAGCAAGAATGTTCGGTCCCACTGTCAGAGTTGACTGCTGGAAACTACCTGCTCCTATTTATAAAAAAAATCTTTCCATATTAAAATCTTTTATATTTCGATATTTTTCAATAAATGTAAATTTCTGTTTCTAATTAAATCGATCATTTTTTTAACAAAACTCTCTATTAATCACTATAGAGAGCCTTCCCTTCCCTCCATTAGAATGTCTGACGCTCAACTTCTCGAGAGCAACTCTCTGCGGCTTCTCGGTCTCACATTGACTGCTGACCTGAGATGGAATAAATATATCGAGTCAATTGCCTCGTCCACTGCAAGGAAAGTTGGCTCCCCTGAGTTGCGCTAGGAAGTTTTTCTCCCGGAGTCGATCCTCCACATATACAAATCCACAATTCATACTTTGCATGGAGTATTGCCATATATCGTCTGGAGCCCCTTCTGTTTGCCTTGGGGTTCTTGATAGGCTCCAGAGGCGGATATGCAATGTTGTTGGCCCTGCCCTGGCGTCTCGTCTACAGTCACTTTCTCACAGACGCTCCGTCGCCTCCCTCTGTCTGTTCTACAAATACTTTCATGGAAATTGCTCCGAAGAGCTGCATTCGCTGGTTCCCAGACGTCATGAGTTCCAGCGCCTTACGAGGCTGGGCATCCTGCTCACCTCTTCACTGTCGAAACTCCTAAAATGTAGCCGTCTCTTCTACTCTAATAGCTTCATGTCTCGCACCTCTCGCCTGTGGAACTCCCTTCCCTATTCCAGTTTCCCTGAGAGCTATAAACTCCAGCTATTCAAGTGTAATGTCAATCGACATCTCCAGTTGCCTTGATCTATCCACTAGCCTCATCCTTTCTTCTATCACTCCTATCTGATCTTGCTATAAATTTTCTGTAACCCCTTGCGTCCTAGTGGCTTCTCACCTTGCTTGGGGTGAAATGCTTAAAAAAAAAAATCAGAAAGTTCCTTTTAAAACCTTCAAAGACAACATGAAAATATGAAATTATATAAAGCAAATTAATAGAGACAAATATTCAAATATGTATTTTTCTTATCGGCTTACAAAATTAATCTATTCAGAACCTTCCGTTTTTTAACAGTTTAATTGCAATTGCAATGGGGCATGGGGGATTAATGGATAGCGGCACGGATCGAGGAATCGGAGAGCCGAGTTCGAATTCCACTCGATTCCATTACATTCACTTACGTGCTAATAACCTTGGGAAAGATATCAATCAGCTTCTTCTCCACCTAGCAGAACAGACTGAGTTTTATAGCCTTGGATGGCAACCGCAGAAAGAAATGGCAACCTACTGTAGTCAGTCATTTATCGAAAGGACATAATTGACTGAATAATTACTTAGATAACGTAATACCTGACAAATAAAATACTCTCCATTTTTTTTAAATTTTAGAAACTTAATTAATAGATAACTATAGCAATTACCAATTACTAGGGTTAAATTGAAATAAGTTTTACCGTACTAATCGGGTGTTATGTATGCATTAATCGAATTTTGGTATATCAACATTTTAACACAGTAATCGAATGCGCATTAATCGAGGGATCCTGTATTTTAAATATATTTTGATACAAAATGTTTGCGGGGAGTCCTTATTTAAAAATGACACTTTGGATTCGTGTTATGTCTGGTTTATCTAAATATAAACTGGACGCCATTATCTGACATGTCCAAAACATATGTTTCCAACATTTTCTTTGTGCTTTATATTTTTTTAAGAATTTTATTTACTCAGTATCTGCATCTTCGCAGGTCAGCATGGAATGCTATTAAAAGAGACGTGAGGCTTTTTTTTTTTACCTCATTTATCAGACGATCGGCATAACAATTGCTTAACCGAATCTTTTTTTTTCCTTTATCCCGTTTCAAAGCAGAAACAAATCATTGCTCCGTTTGAAGTGATATTTTTGAAATTGTATTTCCTCGCGGAGATAAATCCACCTGAAAAAGCACCTAAATCAAACACGTAACAAAATGGTGAGAGAAATGGACCTAAATTCTGTTTCCCATTCACCCATGGTCAAAGTCTAGCTGATTAAGTCATATTCAGTTGTGGACTTAGCCAAAGGTTAAAATAATTATGCACTGAAAATGATTCATCTTGATAGAATGAAGCTTTAGTATTGATTCGAGGATAGCTAGAGTTTCACATGCATGATTTTGGCTTCTGCTTAGAACTAAATTGCAAAACTGAATTAGTCGACGCTTTGCAGCAATAATTAACCTGGCTTTGTGAACATTCGAAACTACAGAAAAAAACAGAATTTCCTCTGTCTCACTCGCTTCTTCAATTTAAGTGTTATTTTTCCTAAAAAACAAACTGTTCTATAAGCGATGTGCAGATTTCAGCACTTGAAATCAGACGTTAGATTTAATTTTCTAAAATTTCACTGATTGCCCAAAAAGGCACATAGGCTAGTTAAATGTTGTAAAACATAAACCAAAAACAAGCATCAATCTCCTGGTAAAATATACTGGATTGTAACGTTAAATCCAACATTACCAAGCTAGGAACGTTTCATAATCACTCAGTTATGTACCATTCTTAAGCGATCATGTAGCTTTCGATACATGACTGACGAGGTAGATTTTTTCCCGCAGTAGGTTGCCATTTCTTTCTTCGGTAGAACAGTTGCCATCCAAGGCTATAGAATCTGGTATGTCCTATTTGCCCATAGCTGGGTGGGGAGAAGACGAGGATTCATACCTTTCCCAGGGTTATTAGCATATTAGGGGAGGCACGGTGGAGAAATGGATAGCGGCTTGGATTGAGGAATCGGAGAGCCGAGTTCGAATTCCAGTCGAATCCATTATATTCACCTACGTGCTAACACCCTTGGGAAAGGTGTGAATCCTCTTTCTTCTCCCTATGGGTAAATAGCAGGACAGACTGGGTTCTATAGCCTTGGATGACAACTGGTCTAGGAGAAGGAAAACTCTGAATTCAAACCTGCTCTTAGAGGAGGGTGAATGGAGTCTCTGTGAGCCTTGGTTGGCAATCCATTTAGTGTTGGTGTCACGATAAAAACACTCTTGATAGCCCTAGCGAAGCATCAAGAATTCGGCTATTTGACAAGATTATGAACTACGCCAATCAAAGTATTAGTGAGTTCAATCTCGGCTGAAGCCGCAAGATGATTATGATTAGCATGTAGTGAATATAACAGATTCGACTGGAATTCGAACTCGGCTCTCCGATTCCTTAATCCAAGCCGCTATCTATTGCTCTACCGTAATCATCAAGAAAAATGATGAAAAGTTGTACTCTATAAAAATTTCCAAACTTTAATCATCTATTGGGACTCAAGTTAATTCAAGTGTGATACATATATCGCTAAAGAAGTTGGGAAAAGTACCGCTTTAAAAGGTACCTGCTTCCTTCTTCTAAGCTTTAGCTTTACAACCGGGGGAATAGACAAAAAATAAAAATGAGTCAGGACGAGTACCGCCAAATCCCAACTTTCAAGCTTTGATAGAATTCAAAATTGGTCGCGCGATTTTGTAAGGGATCCGTTATTGTCCACTCTACGGCCTCTCCCCACTCCACCGACGTCGCAAGATTTTCAAATAAAAACTCCAGTCTTTAGTACACTCAGTCCAGGCATTTATAGCTAGGTCACACTATGCTACATCCACAGAATTGAATCACCCATATTTCCTCCTTATTCCATTTGTAAAGATGAAGTTCCACTGAGCTTTTTTTTCCCCCGCCGAGAACTGCTGTTTTGTGCTGCAGAGTCTCGCGTGGATGCTTCACTGAACGCTACGTTGGTCAACCGTTAGCTATCCTCCTTCTCCTCACTTCACGTTCATATTCCGTACTTCATTTAGTAACGTTACCAAGAGCTGCTCATCTTGTATTGGGTCAACTTTAGAATAGAAAATAGTGGTCACCCATATTAATATTGATCGCTTCTAGACTTCTTAACTTAATGATTAGGCGAGTACAAGTTGCACTGTATCTCTTTATTAAATTGAGTAAGTGTGCATAATTGGTCATGGTTAAATGTAATTGGCAGAAATGTCCAACATAAAGAACTGACAAAGTTTGCAGTAATCAATAGCAAAAGATGGAAAAGAACAGGGCAAAAATAATACCAAGCAAACAATATATACAAAAGTAGACAACGCAAACATAATGAGAGAATATACTTCAAAAACTTATAATGTTAACGTACAAAAGGGATACAGACAAGTGATGACAACGTTCTGACTACATGACAATTAAAAAAATATGGCGGATAAAACCGTGAAGTAGTTTATCTTGGAAGTAATCCCAGCATGCATCTGTATGCTTGTTCGATACATTTTGGGTGTGGGATGTTTTTGTATTCATTTCTCAAGGACTGGAAGCAACAGTAAGTTTCGCACAGTTTTGCATAAAGCCATAAAATATTTAGCGTATAGAATGTCACTCAGCTGTGAAATATCTGGGTACTAGCTGGGTCTGATGTTGCTTAGCTTTGAAAAAATATAGTCTGGAACAAGCTCACAAGCATTTTACAGTATTGGTGTTTCTGAGCAATCACTCAGCTAATTACTGACTTGGTAAAAACCAAATCATAATTAACACAGAACTCCGTGATAATAATCCAAAAAGAATATAATCCAGAGAGCAATGTAACACCAGAGCAAATATTAATCAAATAATTAAGAAAGAGACAATCTTAAATTATTAAATTATAATCATGGAAACTTAAGGTTGTCCCTTTTCTTATTATATGAATATATATATATATATATATATATAATATATATATATATATATATATATATATATATATATATATATATATATATATATATATATATATATATATATATATATATATATATATATATATATATATATATATATATATATATATATATATATATATATATATATATATATATATATATATATATATATATATAGAGAGAGAGAGAGAGAGAGAGAGAGAGAGAGAGAGGGAGGCACGGTGGGTAATGGATAGCGGCTTGGATTGGAGGAATCGGAGAGCCGAGTTCGAATTCCAGTCGAATCCATTACATTCACTTACGTGCTAACACCCTTGGGAAAGGTGTGAATCCTCTTCTTTCTTTTTTATTCTTTATGGGTAAATAATCTCTACAGATTGGGTTCTATAGCCTTGATGGCAACTGGTCTAGGAGAAGGAAAACTCTGAATTAAACCTGCTCTTAGAGGAGGGTGAATGGAGTCTCTCTGAGCCTTTGTTGGCAATCCATTTAATGTTGGTGTCACGATAAAACACCCTTGATAGCCTTTAGCGAAGCATCAAGAATTCAGCTATTTGATAAGATTATGAAATACACCAATCAAAGTATTGGTGAGTTCAATCTCGGCTGAGGCCGCAAGATGATGAGAGTTATTTCGTGATTTTGGCAATATACTAATTATGAGTTCAATACCTGGAAGCCATACTAAGAATAAGCATGATATCCCTAGACATAGGCAGTGGAACGAAAACAATCTACTTCCATATATTCAATAAAATATTCAGTTTGAAAATTCCGGTAGACACTTGAAGAAAAGCACAATGGCCGAAACGTTGTGATAATAACAACAAAGATGAGGACAGTAGTCTGAACGTAAATAACCTAAATAAGAGATTCAGTTAATACCCTGTCTACTTCAGATTTATATACGTATGACGTAAAGGAAATTGTCACAATTTTCTACATCGCTACTCTGACCAAAATTTAACAACTCAGTGGGAGAGCAGCTAGTTTGTAACATCCAGTACTTCTATAACAAACTTGGATTGTTTCATCAAATGTATCAGTCATTATTATTAATGGCTGTAATCTCAATGAGTTCTCTTAGTCTTGAATTTATGTTGGGACGTTCCATAACTTATAACTTGGATCTCATACATACGATTCATCGCTAAAGGTGCTGGGAAAACGATGTGGTTCTTTTTACTGCATCAGAATGTACTTGACTCTTCCTGCCATAGATTATCTTTATAAGACAAGATTATCGTAATCAGATCTAGTATGAGTGTATTTTCAAAGCTGTCCTATGCATCAGCTTCTTGCACTGATCATCTCGGTTTTTAGAGGTGCACCTATAAACGTTGGTATCGCCTGCATATTTAAATAGTGATCTAAGAATGTTTTTACGTAGATCGTTATTATAGAGAAGAAAAATCTTAGGGCCGTAAAGAGAGTTGAAGGGAAAGCCCGTGTTGATCTAATGCGCTTCAGAGGAATAGACATTAAAACGAACTTTATGGACTTAATTTATAGAAAGGACTTGATAACAGGGGACTTTTCCAGAGCAGGAGAGTGTGTGCCGCAACCATCTACATTTTACTTTGTCAAAATCCTTCGTTTTATTTATTGATTCATTATCAAGCGATTCGTTTATCATATGCGTAATGATCGAGATATTCTGAGCGCGGCTTAGATGTAGCAGAAGGCCGAAAGTATGGGGCACCCAGTGAGGATCAAACTCACTTTCACTTTTATAGTGTTTTAACCCCCAATTTAGCTGGGATCCTAACAGGTGCTAACACCCCGAGTTAGGGTGAACTTGGGAACACCAGCAATTAAGAGGTGCTTTCACGCTCCACAAGGCCTCCTGATCAAAGGCGTGGCTGTTGGGTGTAGTTTATCGTCTTACCCAGCACAGTCTTCTGAATTACCTAATTTTATTTCTACACGAGTCAGATTAGGAATATTGCTGCATTGCAGGCCAGCAATTTAGAAGAACGGAAGCTCGGAATTGATAAAATCACAGAGAAGCTAAAAGGTTTCGAATCCACTATTTGTTTTTTGTTTTTTCAAACAATTATAAAATGCAGTTTTAAATATTAAAAGAGTGATATGGTTTACCTATGTGGTTTTCTTTGAAATATCTGACTTCGTATATTGGTCATTTACAAACGGTGACAGGCCGTGCTAAATTACTTTTTTTTTTCGCTAGATGAAGATACACCAAGTTACCCCAACAATATCCATGTTCATACAAGTGTCGTCAGGTGGTACCAAGTTGTCTAGTATTACCAGACCCGTATTATTGGAAAGTAAGTGAACCCTGAGTATGGCATGTGAAACACGTTCGATAGGTTAATGCAACTATCATTAGAGCAACCACAACGTATTGTGGGTTACGATGCTTGAGTGATTAATATCATTAGAAGAATTGCTAATTCGGTACTCTTGAATAAAGCAATGTTTGTTACTGCTAAAAATGGCTGATGACCGTTAAACATCTTTCTATGAATTATTAATGTTTTCCGTGGAATAACTTTGAAAAAATTATATGCAGATGCTGCGCTGTAAAGAATGCATACGTTTCCATAACGAAATTATTATAAACTCACGTGAGAATGATTTCGGCAAGGAGACAGTTTGGCTGGACGGGCGTCTTCCTGCCGCTTGCAATCATTTTCCACCGATGAATCCTGCAACTTCTTTACAAAAAATTAGCGGCTTTCATAAGGTTTTGACTCCAGTTTGGGGGGGGTCACTATTTGCCCAAACTAAGACCCCTAACAGGTGCTACCCATCGGGTCTGAGTGAACCTAGGAAAAACAATTAAGAGGAGTTTCACGCTCCTCAAAACTTCCTGATCAGAGGCCTTGCTGCTGGATGTAGTTTAGAGTCATACGCAGGACGACTGCAATTTGAACGAGGTACCGTGCCGCTGCAGCCCCTCATATAAACGATAAACGCTTCAGATTTAAAAAAATAACTTGAATCGCTGTAGTTTTAAGGCACACTGAAATGTGGTTCTACCAATTTCAAAACAAAAAAGGCATTATTATTATTATTATTATTATTATTATTATTATTATTATTCCTGCATGTTATTTTTTCTGATTTGTAGCCTGTAAAGCCGAGCCCAAACTATGGTCCTTAGGCTCTATAGGAGAATTGCCATTTAATTGATAGCACTTCTTAGTATTTGCGATGTTCCTAGTAGGGCGATCTTCTGGGTAACTTTTATGTTGATGGTACCAGGGACACTTAGTAAAATTGCCGATTCCTTTAATTAAGGCCCAGAGCTCTGGTTACTATTGGTATAGTCTTCATTCATTCATGTTAATCTCGATCTCCAGGTCCTTGTATCTGAACACTTTCACGATAATTTTCATGAAGGTGTTTCCCCTCAGATGGTACGGCTATGTCAATAAGCATACCCTTCCTGAATTTCTTGTCTTTTATGATAATATCAGGTCTGTTGGCTTTTATTTCCGTCAGTTTGACTTGGCATGACTCAGCGGATAGTTTTTGCTGTTATTATTATTATTATTATTATTATTATTATTATTATTATTATTATTTTATTTCCTTTGATTTCTGGCGTGTACACATTTCTTTCCGGGTCCCGCCCATTGACCTACGGTTAGAGATGGCATCACGACATTTTCCACTGACAAAAAACTATATATATATATATATATATATATATATATATTACATAAGCAAGGCCCTTCGTAAGGTATGGGCTGTACTCGTGAGAACAATTTTTTGTATTTTCTTAAGGCATGGGTTTCCAGGAATCCCTTTAATTAGTCTACTGGGAACTTTTCCAGCCTATCCGAGGGCTCGAACAACAACGGGGATTGCTGAAGTTTCCATGTGCCACATTTTTTAAATATTAATATTATTATTATTATTATTATTATTATTATTATTATTATCTTCACTTCTTCCCCATGGATTTCTCGTTTTCAACGGATGATCTTGCGTTATACTTGCTCTCCACAATGTTGTATAATGTCCAATATATAGCAACTTTTTGCAGAATATATACGGCACCGTGCAAAGCGGTCAGATGCGACCGGAGAATAAACTTCATTCCGATCTTTTTAACGCAGGGCTTTCAAATGTTTTCATTATTTAATGTGATACCTTCTCCGACTCTTAGCTGCATTGGCCGAGTGATGAACATTATAACTCAGCTCTTAACGGCAGCTTACGAACAAGATTTTCCTTAGTACGCAATCTGATCCAAGCAGAGCTGCCACCCGCACGCACCCAATGATGTCAGGTAACCGCAAGGTGACATTTCTTTTAAGCATTTCACCCCAAGCAAGGTGGGAGTGCCACTAACACGCAAGGGGTTACAGAGAGTAGAGAACGAAGACGTGTTTGGTGAGAGGATAAATAAAAGACCGGGTAACAAGTTCAAAGTATCAGAAGATGTCGACTGACATTACACTTGAATATTTGAAGATTATAGTTAAGCAAGTAAGAGGAAGAGAATTTCACAGACGGGAAGTACGAGAGAAGTAGCTGTTTGAGTAGAAGAGACGGTTACATTTAACCGTTTCGACAGTGAAAGGGTGGGACCGAGATGCCAACCTAGTAGCACGCTTAAATTCATGCAGTCTGGGAACCAGCGAAAGCAATTTGTCGGAACAGTTGCCGTGAAAATACTTATAGAAGAGACTGCGGGAAGCCACAACACGTCTGTGAGAAAGCGACTGTAGACTAGATGCCAGATCAGGACCTATCACATTGCATATCCGTCTCTTGATTTTGTCGTAGACCTCGAGATTTATAGAGGGATCACCAGACCATATATGATGCAATATTTCATGCAAGGACGGATGGTTGATTTATAGATTTAAAGGATTGATTCAGACGCGAAAACCTTTCTGGCAGGACACAGAGAACCAACTCTAGTGCACCCACCACAAAAGGGACAACTTAACCTGCTGTTTAGTACATTTCTCTGATTTACCCTACCCTATTTACATTATTCGGACTATTGTCCTCATCTTCATCAACATATTTATTACAATGTTTCGGTCGTTGTACGCTCCGGCCTTCTTCAGGTGGCTGGAATGTCGAACTGAACCCTTTATTTCGCTCACTGGGGTAGACAGTTCTAGTTCCACATGCCATATTCTTTAATGGATGTCAGTTATCAGTTATCTCCTGTTTATTCCCCTCTCCAAGTTCTCCTCTGCCTTAACCGGGTATTGAACTCACACTCTTTGGGTCCTGTCACTGGATCTAACCAACGCCTTTATCCACTATGTCATATCTCCTTGAAACGTGAATCGGCCGAAACGTTGTAATAAATATGGCGACAAAGATGAGGACAGTTGTCCGAATAATGTAAATAGTTTACATAATAACTCATCTCAGAAATATAGACAGTTAACCTACCCTGTCTTGATATAGCTGTATATTCGCCGGTTACGCCAACAAGATGTTTTATTATTATTACAAGGACCCCCATCCTCTGTCAGGATCCATTCATATCTGCTCTTGGTCAAAAGTATGATATCAGGCCGATTGCTCTTCAAGCTTTTGTCAGTCAAGATGATTGTATTCCAGATAAGATTCACTTGCTCAATTTCGGTTACTGACGGTGAAGAATGCTTGCAACAATTCTCTGTGCAGTCAAGACCATACTTCAACATAGTTCCAAATGTTTCTGAGAGCTACTATATCATTGAGTCATCTTTATTTTGGAGGCAATAATTATTATTATAAATACTATCAATAAATATCTCGCCAACAAAGGGAAGCAGGATACAAATTTACGAAGTCCTATATATCCATCATGACATCCAGACTGGTCAGTATAAAAGGCAAGAGGCATCACAACGGAACGATGACATTTTATGAGAAAAACAACACTTAAACTTGCAGGTGGGGTCCAGGTAAAAATACTCGTCGGGTAATCCAGTCCGCTAAGACTGTCTCCATTTTTAGAGCATTCCCAAGGACCTCGATGCGACCCTCAAATTGCTTTGGATGCCTGATCCGTCAAACTTTAAAAAAAAATCGAAAAACCCAGATACCAGCCGTTCAGAAAACTGGCCTTAATTCTTCCTCACCCTCCCGCTCATGAACAGATATTCAAAGTGCCTCAGTGCAGGGTGGACATGCCCAACATAAGGTCAGGCAACTGGCAAGCAAAGCTGTGGTACTAGAAAGGATATTTAATGGAGCCTATGTTAGTTCAGCAACACCCCCGCCCAAACAAAAGACTATGAAAGGGTAAAACTACCAGCAATACATTTTCATATGATAAAATTACCGACAATACATATCTATAGTAAAATTACCAATAAGAAATATTTATACTAGAATTACCAACAATACATTTTATGACAAAAACCAATATAGTTGTTTTGAGGAGAGTGGAAACACCACGTAATTGCTGTTGTTCCCAGGTCCGCCCTGATTCTGAGTGGTAGCACCTGTTAGGATCCCAGCTATAGGCAAATAGTGAATACCCTCCAAACAAAAGTGTAAAACTACCAGCAGTACATTTTTTATATGATAAAATTATCAACATATGTTAACACCAATATACAAATAAGGCCAGAAGCCATGAGAATCATTCCTGCTGTAGCATCAAGGCATTTATTATTATTGTTGTGTATTCCGAGATGAAATCCGGTCTCCAATGTATGACAAACGCAGGAATTAAATATAGCAAATAAATGTATTTACACAATAATACAATTGGTAATACGGTTAGTAAATCCAGAAACGCGGTTAGTAGAAATAATAATAATATATATATATATATATATATAGTCTGGTAAATCCAGTCTCGAAGTAGGACTTCCTTACAGTCTACGTGTTTGTAACTGTGATTTCTACAAGCGGTTACCTCACACTATTACTCTACCTCCAACTTAATCACAATCTCTGCCCACTCTCACTCTCTCTATATTCTGACTGACTCTGGGTATTTAATGGCAGCAGTCCAAGTATACACTGGTCGAGTCCACTTGTATGAAAAAGGGGTGGACGCCATAACAATTATTATTATTATTATTATTGTTGTTGTTGTTGTTGTTGTTGTTGCTGCTGCTGCTATTGTTATTATTTCCTTTGGTTTCTGTTGTATACACATTTACTTCTGAGTCCCAACCAGAAATCTAAATTCAGAAATGGTATCATGAAACTTCCACTAAGCATTTTTCTACCCCCCCCCAAAAAAAAACGCAAGATCACACATATTTTATATAGATATGGGTGTAAGCTTTACTTCTGGGTACAATTTTATTGCACTTCTTTAAGGCATGTACTGACAGTGATCCCTTCAGTGAGTCTACTGGAAAACTTTTCCAATCAAGTCAACAGTTCCAACTACAATTGGAAGTATAGATATCCCCATTTGCCACATATTTTAGATTTTCACTCTAAGACCCTTTCTTATGATCTTTAAAGATACATTACAATCTGCAGGAATCGCCATGACACAAAGAATTTGCACTCCGGCCTTCTTAAGGTGCTTGTCGAACCAAATAAACTTCAAGGATTTTTTTACAGATCCCTTTATTTCATCTATAGCGGTGAATTATTGTCTTTCCGCGTAGATTAAATGAAGGGATTCAGTTTTAAAGATAAGGATATCTGAATCGGCAGATACTTAAAGAACGTCCGACAGCTGAGACAACAAAGATTAGGACATTGCTATGACTATAAACTACAACTAATCGAGAGATTGGAGATTTTGAGGAGAGTGGAACCCCCACATGACTTCTGCTATCCCCAGGTGCGACCTGACTCTTAGTGAAAGAACCTGTTAGGGTCCCAGATATAGGCAAATACTGACCCCCCCGCCAAAAAAAAACTATGAAAGTTTAAAACTACCAGCAATACATTTTTATATAACTACAAGCCATACATATTTATAGTAAAATTACTAATAATAAATATTTATAATAGAATTATCAACAATAAATTTTATAGTAAAATGATCAACAATTTAATTTATAGCAAAATGATCAACAAACTTTTTGTCTATAGTTGAAGCCATAAATTGTGGGCAAAAAATATTTTCGGCATAAAATATACCATAGTGGCTTATATGCCACTAAAAATCAACCAACAAGAAAGAACACTTTCATGGCGTTAATCAATGTTATATCCTACAAGGTCTTACAGAAATGAAAATGTATTACAAAATAAAACTTCAACAAAGCTACCACAAAAAGCACACATATCACTTCTAGTATTTAAATCTGTACAAACTTGTATATGCGCAAAAGCTGAGTACCATCTACCATGCATTCAACTATGAAATAAGAATAACGTGTATCATTTTTATTACTTCAGATCTCCCAAGAATATTAAATTTCGGCATTAAATGATCCATAAGTACATGATATATCGTTAAACAAACAAATCAAATCACGGCATTGGCCTGCCTGAGAATAATGTTAACATCTCATTGCAGAATTCAAACAGACATATTTCTGATTCGGTTTAGGTCGGATCAGACGGTGGTCCTCCCTACCAAGGGAGACGCTGGTTTGTCTATATATATATATATATATATATATAAGAATTGCCTTTCCTAAATTCCGGCAATATGTTTCTTTTTATTTTCTAAACTTAGCACCTTGAAAGAAGCAGATTGCTTCATGAGTCATTTAAGTGCGAAGAGCGTATTTCTCTTGAAAAGCCAGCATTCATTGAAGCTAGAATTAAATGCACAACTACCTCAGCCATTAGGCTTTGTTAAGATGTGCTTGTATGTATTCTTAAGATTTATTTTTTCAAAGTTTGTATTTAATGGTGAAAAAAAAAAGCCCAGTCTGAACCCGGGGGTGGTGTACAGAACGAGAGACACGAGCTGAAAATTGCCATAACAAGTGTTCGTTTTTGGTCGCTCCGTTTATACGGCACATATGTTAAAAGCATTTAAAGAATTCACCCAGCGGAAGGAATAGAATTGAAGGGTTTATTAGCTAACGTGCCTCAAGTTGGTTTTATTTTGCTGATCATCACTGAATACCACACATCTCCATAGATAGAAACGGAAACAGACTGGGATAGATATGAACAGATAGATAGATAGATAGATAGATAGATAGATAGATAGATAGATAGATAGATAGATAGATATGAACAGGTTGAATAGATAGATACATATCAAGAGGTTGAATAGATAGATATCAACAGGTTTAAATGAGAGATAAATATGAAAAGATTGAATAGATAAATAGATAGATATGAACAGGTTGAATAGATAGATAGATAGATAGATAGATAGATAGATATGAACAGGTTGAATAGATAGATACATATCAAAAGGTTGAATAGATAGATAGATAGATAGATAGATAGATAGATAGATAGATAGATAGATAGATAGATAGATAACCGGTTGAGTAGATAGATATGAACAGGTTGAATAGATAGATATATATCAAGAGGTTGAATAGATAGATAGATAGATAGATAGATAGATAGATAGATAGATAGATATGAACAGGTTGAGTAGATAGATTCATATCAAGAGGTTGAAAAGATAGATAGATAGATAGATAGATAGATAGATAGATAGATAGATAGATAGATAGATATGAACGGGTCGAATAGATAGATAGATAGATATGAACGGGTCGAATAGATAGATATGAACAAGTTGAATGTATAGATACATATCAAGAGGTTGAATAGATAGATATCAACAGGTTTAAATGATAGATAAATATGAAAATGTTGAATAGATAGATATGAACAGGTTGAATAGATGTGAACAGGTTGAGTACACAGATAGATATGATCAGGTTGAATAGATAGATAGATAGATAGATAGATAGATAGATAGATAGATAGATATGAACCAGCTTACATGAGCCTTTGCTTTTATGTGCGTTTTTTTTTATGTATTTTAGATAGGTACCTACAACAATTCATTAAAATTGTGGATACATAATAAAAATGCTCGAAGCATGATAAAAACAAACTCTTATAGTCAAAATCTGTTATTATTGTTAAGAAGGAAGATCAAATGATTTTTTTTTTCTGATAAAAAGGTTTCTCTTCATTTTTATAAACTCGGATGTTTTTGATAAAATCTTTTTCTGGCGTCAACGTGGAACAATAAATTTGCACGGGATATCGGAGTTTCTCCTTGCTGTGAAAAACACATTGCTTTGGAAATTCTTCCAACTGTCTTATAATTCTTGAATTTTAATGAACCCTTCAAAACATATTTAGAAATCAGTTAAATTATTTTTAATTGTTTCTTTTATTAGAAACTCGCTTAAAATTATGAAATGTTGAGAAATTCTTTTTTGTATCGATTAATTTGTTATAAGGACACGTCCTCGAAGAATTTAAATCAATTTTTGGGGTCAAACAAGACCCCAATTACATAAAATAAAAATAAAATAAAATAAAATTAAAATAAAATAAAATGAAAATAAAATAAAATAAAATAAAAATAAAATAAAAATAAAATAAAATAAAAATAAAATAAAATAAAAATAAAATAAAATAAAATTAAAATAAAAAAAAAACTAAAATAAAATAAAATAAAATAAAAATAAAATAAAATAAAATAAAATAAAATAAAAATAAAATAAAATAAAAATAAAATAAAATAAAATAAAAATAAAATAAAATAAAAATAAAAAAAAATAAAAATAAAATTAAATTAAATTAAATTAAAATAAAATAAAAATAAAATAAAATAAAAATGCAATAAAACTGTTTTAAATGAACAAGAAATTTCTAAAACTGCTGCTTGCATTTTTCAAAATTTTATTTGAAATAATTTACAAACTCTTGAATCTTTTAAAATTCTTTATTAATTTGTAGCGGCCAAATGATATACTTATTAAATTAAAACCGTATTTACTAATCATGAATGGAAAACTTCATTCCAATTCAACGACCCAAGTATTTAAAACTAAATATTTCATATATATAAACGTGCCGATTTTTGTAACTATGGATGTTCTTAAAGATATTATCAGTAAATAGAAGATGTACAAATAGAATGTTTGTATTTTATTGGCAATTTTTCTAATATTTTCTCCGTAATTAAGACTATAAACTTAAAGTACCTAAAATTCAATAAAATATTAAAATGCTTAAATTATTTTAATTTTAAAGATTACTGGGTAGGTAAAAATTATATCAAAAATCGTTCACGTTGTATTCTTAATGTAGTTTTAGCGTGTAATGTCCCCCATAGATAAATTAACCAATTATCAAACTGTCAATAAATCACTCAACACGTCGGCAAAATCGCACAGCGTCTTAAAAAATCTTTTCGCGATATCTAAACCAAAACTTAGTAATATTCCTTTTAATTTAGATTAATTAAACGTTAACTACGATAATGTTTGTCGAATATATTTTCAGAGAAGTATATTTTGTTTTTGAAGGAATTTTTAATAAAGACAATTATCTTGTGCTGACATAATCTCGCAATATGGGCCAAATTTCGATTTTTGATTTAATCTATTAGTTTGGAATTAAAACTAAAATTAAAGCTTCAAGAAATATTTTTCATTTTTTAAATGCAATTTAAACTTCGCTTCTGTGGAGGCACCTAGATTTATGTATATATTTATTTGATAGACGCTCGTATTTGATGTTTATCTTGTATAGATATGAACAGACTGAGATAAAAAGGATTATACATATATATATATATATATATATATATATATATATATATATATATATATATATATATATAAAAAGTATATAATTGGTATATGCGGAATGAATTCCAATAACCAACAATTACTATTCTTAAAAGAGTGCTCAATACAAAGTAGAGCAGATATAATTATTTTTTATAAAAAAAAAATTATAAAAAATTATATTATTATTGTTTAAGTGTAGGTATGTTCAAGCATTATTCATTGCATTTATTTGCCACAAATAAGGAGAGGAAATTAGACAAAAAGCAAGTTTAATGCGGTGGCAACCCACGTGTGTTATGTGATGTAACGGCAAAAATAATCCATTGTATGAGACTTACATATCAGTCCGGAATGTCGTACCTGGAGCAACCCATTGCTGAACGACAGGAAGGAATAGTGGGGGGGTGTAAAGTGTAATAATTTATCGTCATACTTATTTGATCCTTATCAAATCTTAATGGACGTTAGGTTATTTTTATTAGCGGTTTTTAGATTGGTTCCTTGCTGTATATATTCTTTTAATGCTTAGCATCTCTTCATTCTGGTGCTGAAAGTTTTTGACAACTCATGTTTTGTAGAATATCGAAGAAGATGGATAAACCAGATTTTCGAGTCACGTTTCCTGAGTTGGAACTCAGCTATTTAGCTGTTGAAGCCACCTTTAAAGCCTGAATAGTTAATTGGCGTTGGAGTCTTATAAAAGAATATTATATCTTTGGTTCCGAAAATTGCATTTCTGGTGATCTGTATCTTCCAGATTAGCCTAGTCGTTGTCAGAACTCTTCAGCTAAAAATTAAGAATTCTGGGTAATTGTGGCGGGTCACCCAGAAAAGAAAACCTGTGAGCAAAGGCTCGTTCAGGCAACAACCAGAAAGCTTTCTGACAAATCGACAAAATTAAGAAAATACAGAAACGAACACCCTCACGATTTTGATTGATGATCAGCACGCTTTTCACATTGGCTGCAATTTGTTTGATCGTTTGACAATGATGCATTTGTTGATCGTGGGTTTACCGTTGATGCAAAGTGTTTTCAGGATGATAATCGAAAACATTGATCAACAAATCCCCCCCCCCACCATAATCTTCGCAAAATCATATTATCACCATCAATGTCCTTCCTGGCCATTTGGTGATGCTGTAAATGACTACTGCATTAAACCCACTTGCAACCTTTGTCCTGGGTATGACGATAAACTGCATCCGGCAGCAAGGCCTCTGATCGGAAAACTGAAGAATTTGAGGAGCGTGGAACCACCTTTTAATTGCTGCTGTTCCGGGGTGATAGCACCTGTTAGGCTCCTAGTTATGGGCAAATAGCTAACCTCCGATTAAAACACTATGAATATATATATATATATATATATATATATATATGAAATACATTTTTATATAAAATTTACCATCAACAATACGCGCATACTAACAAATTGTAGTGACTTCAGACAAATCCGTTTAAAATATATATATTTTTATATAAAATACATTTTTATATAAAATTTACCAACAACACAGACATACTAATAAATTGTAGTGACTTCGCCCAAATCCGTTTAAAATATATCTATTTTTATATAAAATACATTTTTATATAAAATTTACCAAAAATGCGCACATACTAAAATTTACCAAAAATACGTACATACTAACAAATTGTAGCGACTTCACCCAATTCCGTTTAAAATATGCATATTTTATATAAAATACATTTTTATATAAAATTTACCAAAAATACGCACATACTAAAATTTACTAAAAATACGTACATACTAACAAATTGAAGCGACTTTACCCAAATCCCTTTTAAAATATATATATTTTATATAAAATGCATTTTTATATAAAATTTACCAATAATACGCATATACTAATTGTAGTGACTTCGCCCAAATCCGTTAAAATATGTATATTTTATATAAAATACATTTTTATATAAAATTTACCAAAAATACGTACATACTAATAAATTGTAGCGACTTCACCCAATTCCGTTTAAAATACTGCCAATCAGCCATTTTAATATAACCTTCATGACATCAAGCCATATAATATCTTACAAATTCTTAAACTGTATTCCAAAATTTAACTTGGCGCTATTATACATTCGTAAACTCTGGCTATAAAAACAAACGTAATTTTGTTTAAAAAGAGCCAAGAATAAGATAAACACAACCAGCGTAAGGCGTAGTTGGTACAGAAATAGAAACAGACATAAAAAAAAACTTACTGTGCACACTGATTATAAAGAAAAGAGAAGTGCGAAAGTGTAATGGCGCCATTTAACTTCAAATAAAACCACAACAGAAAACACGCCTCACTGCCTCTAGTAATCATGTCAGCACAAACATCTATACTCACAAAAGCGGAGTATCATCTATCATGTATTCTTTTGTGAAAGCGGAATAATATTCATGTTATTTCTTTTAAAATTTAATGTCCCTCATAGAATAACCTATAAGCGCTTAAACAGACAGATCTATTAATCTTGCAACCTACCGACCCCATCGTGGCATTCTTTTGTCATTTGGAACTTATGCATCAAATCTACAAATATTTTCCACGTAGTAGTGAAGAAAAACAAATAAAAATAAATAAGAACCCATATTTTCAAAAATACCCAAAAGAAAAACGTCGGGATCTCTTCACCTTCTTCATTAACCATGTCCCAATCCAGTGGATTTATCAATTTTCCAAAAATACGAGCTCCATTGGACAAACAACCTAATGAGCCACATAACGAAACTCATCATCCGAATTCTAATGAATAGAGCTCATGGCAGAATTAGTGTGGAACTCTTATAACAGCTGTTACAACAACGGTTCAAAGACATTATTTGGAACTATGGGTATCTGTGGTGGCTCATCCGGAAAGCATTCTCGAAGCAAAGGTTGAGTTGACATCTGATAGAAATCAAACAATTCATGAAAACTGAGAAGTTAGTACTCCATCACATTACTGATAAACTGTTGATGGAAATTTGTTTCAAAATCAGAAACATGGTTAAGACATTTCGCCGTGATGTAATGTCTAGCAAGTTTGTCTAGTTAGATCAGTTACGACTGACTCGTGAGTTCAATCCTCACTTGGTACTCCTCACTTTCGGCCTTGTGCCACATCTACGTTCAGACAAACACCATAATAAGAAACGTCTTAGCTAAGGGATTCATTTTGGGCACCTCGACGTGGTGTAATGGTTAGCATGCTTGTCGCTGTAGAACAGCTACAACTAAGTAGTGTTCGGTCCTCACTGGGTGCTCCATATTTTCGGCCTTGTGGCACACTAGGTATACTTGGGGAATCATTTTGGGCACCTCGACGTACTGTAATAGTTAACATACTTGTCTCTCTAGAACAGTTACAACTGACTAGTGAGTTCGGTGCTCAATGGGTGCTCCATACTTTCGGCCTTGTGCCACAATTTAGCTACGCTTAGGGAATTATTTTAGGCACCCCGACACGGTGTAATGGTTAGCATGCTTATCTCTCTAGAAGAGTTACAACTGAATAGTGAGTGCGTTCCTCACTGAGTGCTCCATACTATTGACCTTGTGCCACATCTACGCTCAGAAGAACACCATAATCAGAAACATGGTTTGCTTAACGTCGACAAATTTGATCCTCTTCAACCTTCTTAAAAACAAATCGCCAGCCTCACGTCTTGTTTTGGGTGGGGCGCTAGTAGAGTAATCCTATACAGTCACTTGCAGTCCGGCCAAACAATCACAGCAGAAATGATTTGGAACTGTTGTAGAATGATATTGACCATCCTGCTGCAGGAAAATGCAAGCCCTCATATTTCACGAACCAACCCAGGAAAATCTGCCGATGCAGCTAGACATCAAGATTATGTCCCAACTAAAATTCACTGAACTAGTTACCATATATGTGTTGTAGTGAAACACACCTATTCTAGTGTTAATAGACTCTCCTACCTATAATAAATAGGAGTAGTAGCAGGCGATCAGAGTCAGTCAGTCGCTTTCTCGACCGGCTGTTCGGTTGAACTCTCTGCCTCCAGGCGGGGAGGAACTCAGACGAGGCTACGCCGAAGGGCGGAGTCACTTTCGGGGAAGTAAACCGAACCTGAACCCGTTTATACGGGTTCAATGGGCATATTTTTGGCCCGAGCCCACGAGCTCGGAGAACCCACAATAAATAACCGACCTTGTGTCACATGATGGCCCAGTGGGGTGGGGTGACTGAATCTCCAGTCGCTTGCTTTCTCGAGCGACTGTTCGGTTGAACTCTCTGCCTTCGGGCGTGGAGGAACCCGAACGAGGCTACGCCGAAGGGTGGAGTCTGGTTCGGGGAGGTAAACCGACCCTGAACTCGTTTATACGGGTTCAATGGGTATAATTTTGGGCCAAGCCCACGGGCTCGGATATCCCACATTAAATAACCGACCTTGTGCAACATGCTTCCCCAGTGGGGGGGGGGACTGAATATCGTCAGTCGGGAGTTGGTCAGTCAGTCGATGTCGGACATTAAAGTATCAACTACCACAACTAGATTGCTGCGTCATTAACTATTATATCAAGTTCCTAACGTTTTGTACGTCGAAACTTTTAGGACCGACTTAGTGAAATACAAGCCTCCACTGTGAAACTACTCTATAACAATATTGGAGTCTTAAATTATATATGGTGGCCAGCAGCTGTACGTTAATTCGGACCGCGTCAAAAATGTCGATAGCTGTGATAACATTTTTCGGATAAATTCACTGTCGGATCGTTAGCAAAATCGTGTCAATTTTTATTATGTATTTGAGCCGGGTTTTTATTTAAGCTTAGATTAGTTTGAGCCCGAAGCACGATGATTCCAATAAGGAGAAATCTTACCACTTGTAATGGTCAAGCAAATACATTTGCTAATCACCGAACCAAGGTTAGGCACTTTCGTTTGAGCAGAAGTTATAACATGCGATTAAAACCGTCACTTTTCTAATCTGCTATTAATATTATAAAAGTTTCATTAAAATATATATCGCTCCCTTTCTGGTAGTATTAGGAAATACACAGTGAAATTCATACAAGTTATATGGACCAGGTATTAAAGTGGACCCGTAGCATATTATAATTATTATCATAATTTATTACTATTGCTATTATTCGTTACTGTTCAAATGTGCACATTATATCAGTAATTAGGCTGAATTGTTTCATTCTTGATTAATTTAAGAAATATCTGCCAAGAGAATTCATGTATTGAATTTGCAATATGGCTGGCCATCTCGCCGATTGAATAATTAGTTAATGAATCACAAGATTATGTCACATTCTTTTATTTTTTATTAATTTATTAAATGTTTGTCCACCGCTGGCTGCGTTAATATTTTAGAATGGCAAACTGACTGGTCACTCTTGATGTCGGACGAAAGTTTGAGAGATGGGAGAAAAAAGAGTAAGAGAGAGAGGGGGCGCGTGTGTGTGAGAGAGAGAGGGGCGTGAGAGGATTTTCAGAGAGGGAGTGGGAGAGAGGGTGAGAGAGAGAGGTCGGCGTCAATGATAGAGAGAGAGAGAAAAGAAGGTTGTAAATGTAAGATAAGATGATAGGTTTCTGGTTACCCCCCCACCTCAATCCCCACAACACTAGTCAATCATGCAATATGTTGTGTACTGAGGTAAGGAACTTATTTTTCTTTGTACCAGATGCAAGCAAGTCTGACTCGCTTAATTCTATGTAATTGTTCACCACAGATGTATACGTGAATCAAAGTAGAAATTAGCCAACGGGTCATATCCTGGTACTCCGGACAGCAGGCATCTCAAGAATAAGTTATGTAGGAAAATACTTGCCGTGTGAATTCCAGGAATTGTTCAGACATCTTACGCTCATATAACAAGTGGGCTTTAAATTCTCCATCTGACTTTATTCAGTCTTACTCGGCTAAAACTTATCCTACCATTTTTACATTTTTTTATTTTTTTATTGCTTTCTTTTTTTTTTTTTATAGGATTCGAGAGGTTTACCTATTCCTCCCTGTTCTACCGAACAAGAGTAGAGGTCTATCCCTTGTTCTCAGTTTAGGATGGGGTTAACGTTTTTCTTCTTCTGAGGTCATAACAAGGATGGCTGTCATTAGCTTTTGGTGATATGACTAGATGGTGGCTACGACTCTTCATACTGAAGTTCGGCACTTTTCTGGTTCCTCCATTCCGACTGAGAGCGTCTAGAGAGCTGCTCTTATCAACAGTTGCATAATATAGGGGCCCGTGCATGGAAAAGTGCCCCTGCAAACACTTTCAGTTGGCAAATCTGAGGCCACATTATGCTGCGGGTTGAGCCAATTAGCATCCGGCACATATTACGTCAGATTACTTACTATTACCCTTAGCCTTTCTACATTTTCTTTCCTATTTTTTGATTGTTTTTCTTTGAAACGTGCCTTTCTTTGAGGGGAGGCTTGTAAATAGCAGGAATTTCTTGCCAACTTGAATGCTGGCATGGTTTTTATATTTTTTTCCCTTTCGACAGAGGAGGATGATGGGTCTATTTTTTACCTTCTTCATTCGGATTACCAAAGACCTTGTGTAACAAAAAAAAAGTATAAATGGGACTTAACGTTTTTCTGCCACTCGAGTGGATGTTGAAAAAAATATTACGGTTAATTTGCAATTAACACCCGCGCTCAGATCGCATTAAAATTTCAGAATACTTACATTTATTTGTAATTGTAATCTATTCGTCTGGCTTGATAAATTTGTACCGTTTTGGAGTTATCGACAAAAAGTTCGGATTCATTCGCGTCGCTGGTGGCAGTCATTACTGTCGTTATTTGCATACATTCGCTGCGGAAAGCTAAACGCGGAAGACTATGGAGAGCTAAGTGAGAATCTGACCTTTGAGGAATCTTGTCTAAATTTGTCTCACTTACTGCGCACAAGAACTATTTACGTAGACACGCTCAGTTTGCGCAATGATAATTACATTGATATCTATTCTGCAGCGAATGTATGCAAAACATTATTACTACTTCCGGCTATACCAGAGCGATAGGTCTGATTCCGACAAATGTCTCTTTGTCACCGCCTGTAATGTGCAAAATCGTGTCCTCAAAGAAGCAACGATAGTATTTGCTGGTAGAATTAGACACTGTATATATTTTCACAAGTTTGGTTCTAGTGATTACTGGTGACTCTGCTAGACTGTTGGACAGCAATTCCCCAGTCCCTCTTCTTTGAAGTACTATAGTCGGCTGCAGATAAGGTAGTGCTTTGCCCGGAAATTCTCTTCCATCTTCACTTTCGTCTCATCTGGAGTACCTCTGCCATATTTCCTCACTAGAACTAAGTGATATATGCATAACGCCATCACTGGTTTCTGGCATCATCTCAAAATAATACCCCAACAAGGAAAAGCGGATGTGAGGGGATCGCTACCCTTGCTATAAAGAAATGTGCTCCTGAGCTGATGCCCGTTCTCTCCAGACTTTACAATAAAATACTCCGATGCTTCCTGCTTTTCAGCTTGCCGGAAGTCGTCTCCTGTATTTCCTGCTTTTAGAAGTTTGAGGAACCCCCTGCCCCCTAAAATTTTTGCCATATTTGTCTATTACCTTTTTTTTCCAGGACCTAATCAATAGTTACGCCTCTTATTTTCGCATCCTTTCGGACAAACAATATGGCTTCCGTTTCCCAACGTCTCGTGCCGACAATTAACGACAATCTCTGAAGTTATTCATGAAGCTTTATATTGAAAATGGCGTAACTTGGGAAGTGGCTCAAGATATCTCTAAGGCGTTCAACATAATTTAAGCTGGCATTTTACCCAATCTCAAGGTCTTCGGTGTCACTGAACGTATATTTGACTTAATCCAATCGTTCCTATCTTATCGAGAAATAAAGGTTTTATTGAACAGACATGCTTCCAGATTATTCCATACTAACATCAGTGTCCCCAAAGCTTTATCCTTTGACCTACGAACTTTAGAAATGACCTCCTTGATGTCTTCAGATTAAACTGCAATTTGCTAATGCCTTAGTATCCAAACCTGGAATCTAATCATGGTTAACAGAAATCTGATATTTCAAAGCCTTTAAAACAAAACCACTTTGATTTGATCACAACAGAGTATCAGGATGGCTGATGAGTTCAAATACACTATGCTTTCTTATCACGTTTCCCCTAGCATGAAGTGGGTGACTATATCAATCAATAGATGCATCTACTGCTAGGATACCCAACTTGCATTTATAAATGTGGTTAGTTTATTGAATACTGTTGTCATATCTGGTCTGGTGATAATAAAGTGGATCTCGATGTGCAAATCAATCGATCTTGACCAGGCATATAGTCACCAGTCACTTACTCACCGACATGACGGAGCTTCCCTCTACCTCTTCTACAAATATTTTCATGGTAACTGCTCGGGCGAGATTTTTGTCATTTTGCCGTGATTACATGAAGTTAAGCGTGAAATTAGATTAGCAACTAGATCTCACTGAACTAACTAGATGCAACCATCATTTAAAATTTATATCTAAAAATAGATACAATATCTTCAAAATTGAAATGCACCGCCATTTTCTGCTTTCTTGAAGTCTGTTCCTTTTTTTTGCCTTTAATCTTTCCCATTTTAATCTTATTGTCTTTCATTTCACTCCCTGTAACGGCTGAGTTTTATTGTCATTGTAGCTTTGCTAGGGGTGAAACTATTTTTTTAAAGTATTAAAAGTGGACCAAGTATTAAGGTTGTACAAACTTAAAGTATTGATGGGAACCAGATATTAACGTGGGCCATGTATTAAAGTGGACCATATATTAAAGTGTACCAGGTAGATATTTAATGTATTGTGTAGACAAATATTAAAATAGACTAGGTATCAAGTTGATCAGATATTAAAGTGGACCATTTGACCAGCTATAAAATGTTTTTATTGATTAAAATGGACCAGTTATTAAAATGAACTAAGTATTAAAGTGGACTATGTATTAAAGTGGATCAGATTAAAATAGAAATAAAATGTGTATAAATTTAATTGATTAAAAGTGGACCAGTTAAAAATGAACTAGGTTTATGTATTAAAGTGGATCGGTATTAATGATGGCCAGCTATTTGCTTGATTAAAATTGGATTATTAAAATGAACTAAGTATGATGTATTTGGATCAGATATTAAAGATTTGTGACCAGCTATAAAATGTGTACACATTTAATTTTAAAGTGGACCAGTTTTTAAACTACGTATTAAAAAAGCTATTTTCTTTTGCTAAGGTTTTGTTTTCTCTTATTTTTTCTTTTCTTGTCTTAGTTTGTCTTAGTTAGTTTTTCAGATGGTCAGGCAAGATTTTCCAGAAACCATATTTGCCCTGATTAAAATAAATATGGATTTGTGTCAACATAATTAACGAAGGAAACCTGTGTTTGGAGGCAAAAGTTCAGCCAATTTCACACTGATTTTCTCTGTCGATAGAGTGGGATCAGATTCTTTGTCATTTGTTTGAAGATGTAAATGGTGTTCACAAAGCGATGTAGAGTATTTTTCTCATATAATCTTCTCCGTACAATACAGCTTTTATTCAGACCAGCTGTCATAATGAAATAGGCGTCATGGAAGGTTCGGTTTCGTTTAGGCATATATTTTCGATATTTATTGTGAGTTCGATAATTTTATCAGCGACGACGGCCTCTGCCAATTAAATATTTGCTCTTATTTTCTAGCGAATGAAACGAAAATGCGTTCCAAGTTGGATAAAATTATTCCGCCATTAATGTTCACTATTGTAAAATTTTTCACTCGTTAATTAATATTTATCGACTTAAAGTGATTATTATGAATAATCAAGAGTAGTATCCCCTTGTTTTGTTAATTTCTCCTCTTTGACAGAATTATTTGTTTACTGGGACTATAAAAGGACACTATACGCGAAACTTGTATTCTCAATTGAATAAAGCTTTCTTAAAGCCTATACCTGTGTAGTTTCTTCATTAGTAATTAATTAAGTCATCATTAAATGAATTTCATAAGTCCGTCTTGTTATTGTTTGTTTAGAGGTATATTAACATTTTATCGGCCATTTAATGCCGAAATTTTATTTTGGGGGCATTAGTATTTACTTTTATATTGCTGGTAATATTTTTTGGCATAAATATATTGCTAGTTATATATTTCTATTTTTCATAGTATTTTAACCAAAGTTTAAGGTTCAGTAGTTGCCCTTAGCTGGGATCCTAACAGATGCAAACGCCCGGCTAAGAATGGTTCTGGGAACATCAGCATTTAAGAGTTGGTTTCACACTTCTCAAAAACTACCGATCAGAGGTCTTATGCTGGATGTATTTTATTGCCATAGTGTTGTGGTTTTATTATCATGAATGGACTGATTCATTCATAAGTTGTCCCGGGTAATTGTCTCAAGGCGATAATACTATTGCGGTGACTTGTCTAGGTGAGAATTAGATACTATCACGACTGATTCTGTCGAGTTAACAGTTGTGTCTTGCCAGACTCCACATCGCAACATACCAAGGACGCTCATCAGTTCATTATTTAATACTAGCCGAAGGCGGGAAAATGGCCTCTCATTCTCTATCTCGCTCCGACTCGTTTGCCAGAAATGTTGTCTTCGTCGTATCTAGAAACAATAATTCGCTTTCCTCTTCTGATTACATGGTCAAAACAGTTTAGCCACTTTTTTTTACTAATCAGAGTAATCAGTTTTGTTGACATGTAATAACACAACCACCTCTGACCTCTGATCTCATTTTTTTATATTTTAGCGTAGACCTTCCGTTCATTGGTTAATCTAGATATACAAATAAATATATATCTAATCCATAACCTTATTCCCCTACATTAACTTACGAAAAGAGGCAAAGATTTGTTTTTTAAATTTCCCTAATAAATCATTTTTATCATTAGTTATCTACTATCAGCCTGAAGAAGTGCCGTCATAGTACCGAAACATGAAAGTTTTTGTGTAATGATGTAAAATGGTTCTATTGTAATTTAGTATAATAAAATTATATTTTCTCTACTTTATATTGAGCACTTTATTTTAATCCATCTCTTTCTCTCATTTGGGTATATATATATATATATATATATATATATATATATATATATATATATATATCAAATGAAAGCTTGAAAATATACCACATGACATGTCATAAAATGTCACCTGTCAATATACCACATAACACCTTGAGCGCTTAGCCTTGGAGCGGGTAGAATGGAGATCGACGTGTTTTAGTGAACTCAGCCATTTTCAATCTGCTTGCCTGAATCATCTTCAAGAAGCAAGAGCAAGATCTAAAAGGTCAGCCAATCTAACAGTGATCTCATCCCACAATACTCACACTTGCTCCATATGCGGCCTCCTTTGTAAATAACTAGCGGGCCTTAAGTGCCATTTAAGATTATCGCACAAAATTTCATAACTGAATCAATAAAGCTGTCAGATCCTCATACATCAAAACCGACGGGAGAGTCTATTATATATATATATCCAGTAAAATACAGCGACAACTGTTCCTAGAAAGACGAAGAACAGCCATATCTTTAAGAAAATACTAGTCAAATGAATACTTGAGCCTACAGCTACGCGTTGATCACTATAGGCAAACATTCGTCGTCTATACGTGTGTCTGTAATCATCTTCCCGGGAGCTGTACTCCATTGGGGAATGGGAGGGCGTGTCACCCAACTGCTGAGGACGCTATCAGCGTAATCTAGGTCCCACCAACGGATCAATTGTCTTTGTGAAATCGATTATAAATACTGAATTTCGTGTAACAAATATGTTACAAAGTAAGGAATTTCTCTGTGAAAGGACACGTAAGAAAAATCATTCTCAGTATATTTTGGCTCTATTTCTGAGGTTCATTAACCCGCTTGCATAACTACCTGTAAAATGCATTAATTAATTAGATCTCAGATTTTAGAATGACTGAGGTCCCAGTTCTTATCTTGAAACAATATCCTCAGTAATTCTTCATATAAAAGGAGGAAAATTGTGTCATTTTATATCGTTAAACGTACTTTCATTGTAAATATCACCGTGGCTAATGGAGTCCTGGCCATTTGGGTATTCGTTGGTATCGAGAGGGGTTCGGGTAAGTGTTTCTTAGTTGAGTAGTTGGCTCGCCGAGCAGACACTCTGAAAGAGGTGATTGTGCGTAATATTCAGCCTAGAAGCCATATTGTTTCAGATGGCCGGGCTTCTTGTGCCGGAATCGAGGAAATCATCCACGCGAGATACTTTCATGACGTTATTCATCAACAGTACTTTCGTGGATCCTGCGGTACAAGAGACAGTTTTGCGTTTTCAGCACATTTATTTGCTGTGTGCTCCACCGGTTGTAATAATGTTTAATTGCAGTAAACGTATATACCTTAGTCTTATTGATTTTACGCCGTCCAGGGAATAGCGGTTTATTTTATGCCGCTTCAGCAATTTTTTTAAGCATTTCACCCCAAGCAAGGCGGGATGCCACTAGTACGCGAGGGGTTACAGAGATTGGGAGCGAGAGGAAAGAGGCGTGATGGAGGAAAGGATGAAGAGAAGGACAGGGAATTGGTCAGGGCATCTGGAGATGTCGATTGACATTACATTTGAATAATTGGAGATTATAGCTATCAGGGAAACAAGTAATAGGAAGAGAAGTCCACAGACGGGAGGTGCGAGGCATAAAGCTATTGCAGTAGAAGAGACGGCCACATTTAACCCTTTCGACAGTGAAAGGGTGGGACCAAGATGCCAGCCTAGTAGCACGCTTAAATTCATGCATTTTGGGAACTAGCAAAACTAGTAGCTCGTCGGAGCAGTTATCGTTAGAGTATTTGTAGAAAAGACAGAGGGAGGCGTTGGCACGTTTGTGAGAGAGCGACTGAAGACGAGATGCTAGACCAGGGCCAATCACATTGCTTATCCGTCTCTGGATCTTGTCGAGGAATGGGGAGGGGAAATTTCTCCATGTTTAGGAATTATTTAAAAGCTGAGAAATATAGTTTTTAAATTTTAAAACTTTTATTGAACTTAAGTGTAAATTTGGGGAAACACCAATTTTTCATATGCAATATAATTATTAATCTTCTTGAAATATATTTTTTAATCATTTCACTCCAATCAAGGCAATAAAACCACTAAGACGCAAAGTTTTACTGAGTGTAAAAGTACATGAAAAAGAGATAAAGTATCATTAAGGAACGCGAATAACAAAAGAACAGAAATTAAGACAACATTTAACATTGCATTTAAATTTATGAAGATAAAAAATTGGCCTGAAAACAAGAAGCCGAAAGTGCTTTACAAGCGACAAGCGAAAGAAAAATCATTTCAACTGTAAAATGATGAGACCATACAATTGTCTGCCAAGTACTGTGCTTAAACTTATACCATAGAGGAAAGACCATTAGAACAATTATTTTGAAAGCATTTATAGAAAAAGCACATGGAAACTCTGAAGCCAAGATACCAGATATCTATCTATCTATATATATATATATATATATATATATATATATATATATATATGACTGACTAGGGGAATTCAGAGCAGCATGGATCCATCCAGCTCTTATCTCAAATAACAACTTAAAAGAGATTGTTTGACCAACACAAGGAATGTTAAAAGATTCATGTCAAAAAGATAAAAAAAAACAAACAAACAAAAAAACAAAAAAAATGAAAACTACAGACAAAAGTTCATTTTCTCGATTAAGACATTCATTTCTTAGTTCACTGCTACCAGCAATCAGAAATATTTATTCTCCTGATGATGGCCATGTTGGCCGAAACTAGTCGAGGAATCTAAATGAAATAATAATAATAAAAACGAAAGAATATTAATCTCCAACCCAGAGTGTCTGAAGATTTTAAGTTTTCAATATTTTTTATTGTTTATATATATATATATATATATATATATATATATATATATATATATATATATATATATATATATATGTATGTATGTATGTATAACTAGCTTTCTATATCAATCTATCCTCTCTATCATATTGATCTAATTGGTATAAAAATTAAAAGAAAACAGTTAAATTATAACCTATTTTCATTTAAATTTATCATATATAAATTAATCCTAAAAAACTAAAATAGTTTGAATATTAATTAAATAAAAAATATAAATAGTTCAACATCATTTACTCACTTGCGTTTGGTAGACATTAAATTACGTCACTTAGCAACGTCGGGGGTTGTGTATTTAAAAATATTGGTTTGGACTTTACTAATCAGACGCTTCTCTATAGCTAAGTGGTAGAGCACGTCAGATTCGATGACGGTTCCATATAGGACGCATGTTTGATTCCTGTGGGAGAACGTATGTCTTGAAAATTGAGGTGGGTAAATGTACTACTGTTTTATTAAAAAAAAAAAGAATATTTACTTAAATTGTATCTATTAAGATAACGTATAAACAGAAAATATATTAAATAATTAGTCCATTTCATTATATATACGCACATACTGTTTATACGTTATTTTTATAGATACAAAGTAAATGCTATGTTTTTAATTAAACAGTATTAATTAGTTAACAAAATTTCGTAGAAAATATGCGCTTCTACGACAGGTATCGAACCTGTAACCCTAATGGGTACCGTCATTTGATCTTGTGTGTGTATATATATATATATTAAGAAATGGACAAGGTCCGACAATTTATTTATTAAAGACATTTTTATGTTTAACGTTGTTTTTTATAGATACAAGTATTTAAGTAAATGCTCTGTTTATGATAAACAGTATTAAATAACATTTACCGGCCTGAATGTCCGATTCTTTGTAGCCAAACGGTAAGGCACGTCAGCGTAAATGACGGTTCCGCATAGGATGCAGGTTCGAATCCTGTCAAAGAACGAATATTTTCTATGAAAATTTCTCGGACATTCAGGCCGGTAAATGTTATTTAATACTGTTTATCATAAACAGAGCATTTACTTAAATACTTGTATCTATAAAAAACAACGTTAAACATAAAAATGTCTTTAATAAATATATATATATATATTGTGTGAAAATGCTTATATAAATGAAAAAAATCGCTGAATGGAAAAATGTTGCTGCCAACATTTGACTTCTGTAAGAAGACATGAAAATATTCACGCCAGGAATTCTGGCAAGTTCCATATTTCCATTGCGGTCAGATCCAAATTGTCGAGATTCTACATGCAGCTGAGTACCATTTTTTCTTCAACTTGTCAATATTCTTAGAAGCTGGTATAATCACACGTTGATCGTTTCAAAGCAACCGCTGTTTTGTTTTTGCTTTTTTTTTTGTTTATTTTTTTTTTTAATACACCCGCCTTTTAAGTGTTTCCTCTTTCCTCAGATGAACATACCAACAGACAATTGACTTCGTCTTAGTCGCCCACACAAAAAAATCAGGGTTTTTTGGGGTTTTTTTGTTTTGTTTTTGTCTGTTTCCCTTCCAGAATGAATAATTTTCACCGCGAATCCAAGGAAACCGTCTTCACCTCACAGCAAATAAAACAAAAATAAAAAGCAAAAAAAAAAGAAAAAAGAAAAGGGGGCGAGCTCTCATAAAAAAAATGAAAGAATACTGTCAAATTTGCATCACTTTCTGAACAGCCCAGAATACAGAAACGTTGGCCTGAAAATAAAAATTACTGGGGAGAAAGAAAAATGAATTCCACCGTCTAGCCAATTTTTAGTGAGAGTAAGAAGATGAACCATATTGTAGGGGAAGACTGTTACATCTACACACACACACACACACATATATATATATATATATATATATATATATATATATATATATATATATATATATATATATATATATATCCTGTTGATACGTTATTTTTATAGGTACCAATATTTAAGTAAATGGTCTGTTTATAATTATATTATCTACATTTACCCGCCTAAATATCCGATAAATTCCATAGAAAATATGACTCCTCCGACAAGAACCAAATCTGTATCCTCCACGGACTCCGTTATTTGGCCTGACGTGCTATACTATTTAGCTACAGAGGAAGCGTCTTAGCAAAATCACTCTTTAAACAACTTCTTTCCGATGACTTTTTCCGAACGATCATATCTGCCCAACCGTATCTTAACGTAAACAAATTACAACATATGATATGGACTAAGTCCGACAATTACTTTACATGCTTATAGCACTTTCTTTATACATTTAGCCATTTTCAAGGATTAAATATTTTAAGTGTTAAATAAGAAATAGTTTGTTGTTGCATGTTATGTCTTATAAAATGTTTTCATTTTTCAAAACACGGTCAAGATATTGTGTCCATGTCCATAGTTGATACTATTAAGTGTTGTTTTTTTTTTTTGTTTTATTAATAAGACATCCATTATTTTTAGCCTTTTTTTGCGTGTAGATGATGCTATTATAATAGTGTTGTCAACAAGTATGTTACGAATAGTGTCCGGTAGGTCTCCATGAATATTTAAATGAGATCTAATTGAGTTATGGTCAGAAAGGTGTAGAGTGAGTCTGCGTGTCAAACATGTTGTAGTGTGGCCTATATAATTATTTACGAATTTTGATTGATCAGTAATACAATTTCTTTAATAGGCATTTAAATTCGTAAATAATATTGGCCTATTTAATTTTGTTCTAAGAAGTGAATTATTATTTTTATCTATAAGGTTATAGGTTTGAAATTTTTTGTAATAAATAATTAATCTAATTTTTTTTTTTTTTTGCTATTGTCAAATGGTGTCATGCATTTTTTTATAATGTTCTTAATTCTGCTTTCATCTTTGTTATAATTATCGTTCATTTGATTTTAAAAAAATATTAATGTTATTGTTTATGTTTCTATTCTCGCCGTTGCTATTAGCTACCTTAGAAAAAGCCTAATGTGGAAATCCAACAGTTGATTATCTATTATTAATCCGCGTTTGTTTTACATTGTTTAATTCGTTAAAGAAAAGTGTGCGAGTTGATGAATTCTCGTGCGCTCTCGTGAGAAAATTTTTAATAACACGTATTTTATATTTAAAAGGGCATTCACTAGAGAAATTAAGATGGCAAGAGTCCTTACTAGTTGTTTTTTTTATAAACAGAAGATTTAAAAGTAAAAAAGATTTAAAAGTAAAAAAGACTTAAAAGTAAAAAAGATTTAAAAATAAAAAAGATTTAAAAGTAAAAACTAAAATCGACAAGAACATCTAAGAAGGAAGTTTATTTTTTTTACGAAGTTCATACGTAAAATTTAGTACGAAATTCTGTTGAAATGTAGCATTCAGATTTTCTATTTTTT
>CAHIKZ030005500.1:1852500-1877500 GCA_903632075.3 Acanthosepion pharaonis | reverse complement strand
GTTCCAATCTCGTATCTATAATTTTCTGTCACAAATGCGAGTAGGGGAATTATGTGCGAGAAACCCGAATAGAGTTCCATCTACGGTTCAGTAATCACAACAACAACAACAAAAAAATTCAGTGACAACAGCAATTTTTTCTGTTTCTGTACACATCAACCAACCTTGTCATAGCATTGACGACGTCGGTTGCGTGCTTTTGGCGTCTTGGTTTCGGCAGCCGAAATAAGGGACGCAGATGGAAGTTGAAGTTCATCTTAAAAGTAAATTCCCACATTTAGGAACTAAACAGGGATTTGCGTTTACACAGCGAGTACAATTTCCTACCTGCCTGCCATAATTAATAGCACCATTCCTCGGATGAGTAAGTCCCACATCCCCTTTTTTCCCAGAATTTTAACATCCATCACCTACTATATTTTATGTTTTACCACCTATGTTTTCGCTCATGACGTACTAATGTGCAATAGAAGGATTACCCAGTACACTGAGGGCTACTTTCCAGTCATCTTCTTCATTGGAATCGCTCTCTTTATACCATCATTAAATCTGTCACTAAGACGTTTTTTACATACACGCATATTTTATGAGAGGGAAAGGTTAGTGAAGATACATGTTAATTTTGTACATGTATTTATAACTATACGTGTATAGCGATTCATATATATGTGCACATATGTACGCCTGTGCATCTATATATGTGCACGCGTTTTTCCTCTCAGTCTTTCCAATTTTTAAATAAACCCTTTTTATATATTTCCAGATTGTTATTAATAAATTTGTTCATTTATTTTTATATATTCCCATTTTCCCCTCTTTTCTTTTTACTTTATTTCCTTTTCTCTTTTTCATCGCAAAATATTCTAACTATATTTCCGTCTTTCAGCACTCGACCACGTGATCTGCCAATTTTTACTAGAACTTGCTGCACGTATAACTTTCAGTTTTGATAATCCCACTCACGCCATAACATATACTAGCAACAATTAGACCTGCTGAAAAGTTCTACACCGATCAAAATTTAAGTATATTTTCATAAAGTTCCGCACATCGATGTATCAGGCAGATCTAGTTTTTGCTAATAATACAATATCCACTGGAAAGTATTCCATCTACAAAATCATCTGTCGGTGAATAATGTCCATTTGTTTGTTCCCCAGACAATTGATAAAACCTTTTTTATGTGTTTCATTTCTTTCGTTTACTTTTTTTTTTTCATTAACCAACCTATCTATTTCACATAAGAAGCACACGCTGGCCACTTTTTGTTTTAATCAGACGCACACAAACACACACACACACACATATCTATACATCCACGATGATGATCCATCTAAAAAATGGCGCAGATGTAAAAAAAATAAAATAAAAAAAACTGATGAAAGTGTGGAAAGTTACGAAGCTACATATCGCGGTCAGCCAGCTTTGCGTGTCATGGAACACGTGGCAGGAAGCACATTTCTGATGCAACCCGTACAACCACCCAGCATCGATCCCTGCGTTGTTGTTCACAAACCTTAGACCTAACACAGTTGATGAAAACTTTGTGAGAATCACTTTAGATGTAAGTTATGAATTTTATTTTTTTAAATATAAATGTATATTATAGATATAAATGGTAATTTTACATTGTTTTGTTTACATTTCTAAAAGTGCACTATTGTATATATATATATAAAGACATTTTTATTTATGTTTAACGTTGTTATTTTTATAGATACAAGTATTTAACAACGTTAAACATAAATTGTCTTTAATAAATAAATTGACCTCGTCCATTTCTTAACATATATATATATATATATATATATATATATATATATATATATGTAACTACATTTGTCTCGGAAAATCTTCGGTTTCTTGATTTGCTAATGGTCAAATCAATTTCACATAAAGGTCTGTCGAAAATAATCGTACAGCATATAGGTCCAAAGCACAAAGAAAAAAAAAACCGATATGAGTAATCAACTAATCAGCTTTCCCTGACGATCCGCTTAGATGAAACCTTGGTAGGTTTGTCTGGCTCTCTAGGTTTGACTATATATATATATATATATATATATATATATATATATATATATACATAAATATTTCTAAAGAGGTAGCGGAGTTTTTATTTATTAAGCCAACATATTTGACAAATTTAAACTTTATTTTATGGGTTTGTTTTAGTGTTTCTATTCAAATATAGATATTCATTAACATAGCGTTTAAAGTGATGAACACACACACATTCTTTTCACTTTCACATAAATGGTGAGATGTATAAATTTCTAAATAATGTAACAATGAAAATAACACTTCCATCTCATTTTAACATATGTTTACCGAAATTACACAAAAATATCTTGAAATCAAAAAAGTAAATTTATTCAATAAAATTGCCATTGACTTAAACCGTGGCCTCCAGACACTTTTGGAATCTCCTGCAACTTTTCTGGACGGTCTCCTTGTTTATGTTGGTGACTGCTGCCATAATTCTTGCCTTCCGTTCATCTTTGGTGTTACACAGTTTTGTTGGTCTCTCTTTCTCACTCAACTACACCGCATACATAATAATCAATATGGTTGTAGTCTCGGTAGTTAGGTGGCCAGATGTAAGGGATGATGTGATCAGAAATTGTCTGAAATCTATAACGGGGTTCTTATGCATCTACGTCAGAATGGAGGCACGGTGGAGTAGTGGATAGCGGCTTGGATTGAGGAATCGAAGAGCCGAGTTCGAATTCCAGTCGAATCCATTACTTTCACTTACGTGCTAACACCCTTGGGAAAGGTGTGAATCCTCTTCTTCTCCCTCCAGCTATGGGTAAATAGCAGGACAGACTGGGTTGGCAACTAGTCTAGGAGAAGAAAAACGTTCCTGTGTCTGCGTCTGTGGGAATCCCGCGGCAAGCAAGAACGTTATTCGAGTAGGCCTGGGTACCCTACTTCTGTAATTTATCCCAAGAATCTTCTTCTCACATGACTACGAATGAGTCAACAGGAAGAAGCCGGCTCAATCCGCCCAGGGTGAATGCCGCATCAATACAATACGTCAAATATGCATATTTGTTGCTATACATAAGGTCTTCCAGCAGCCACCATCTTAAATAAGGCAGCATTGCATCCTCTGGTACTTGATATAAGTCTGTTGAGTCTGGGAAGATGAATGGAGTCATAAGGTCGTTACCACTTGCGATCACTCCAAACACCTATATAATCACCATTAGATTCATCTAACTCTTCTGGAATCCTCTACACTATCCTCAGATTGACACCAAAACACTTTGAATTGTTCGAATTGTAGCTTCAATTGCGAATGTTGACCAGTACAGCAAGCCAAATTTCTGGTGGAGTGAATTGCGTCATTGTTCATATTTTCTCACAGACGTAGCACAACTGACTCTACTATACGGTGAAGTCGACAAAATAAAAAAAACGCGCATTCGCGAAATTAAAAATATAAAGTGGCGAAAATTTACCCATCGTACAATGTATGTATCAATTGCATATTTTTTCCGTATATTAGTATTATCATGTTTTAACTACACACAAACACACACATGCACACACACACATATATATATATATATATATATATATATATATATATATATATATATATATATATATGAGATGAGAGAGGGTAAATTTGAGGTCAACACCCAGCAACGAGTTTCTGGCCGCGTGTTTTATTTTTGCTCGACTATTTATATATGATGGCCAATGGCGCATTATTGGTAGAAGCTTTATTTTATTATCCCAACTGATGAATGGGAGGTAACGTTAATTTTCAGAGGCGACAGAGTAGAAATAATTGGGGATACAAATGCACTTATTTGTAGCTATTTTATAATGTTGTTTGTGAACTCTTTTACATATTATTTATTATGATTAATTTATTTGTTCATTAATATCATAAGTATTACATACTTAAATACAGCATAGCTATATATCTTTATTTAGTTATATATATATATATATATATATATATATATATATATATATATATGTCTTTTAAGTTATTCTATGTTAATTAGAGAAAATACTCAATTATCAGGGACATATATATATATATATATATATATATATATATATATATATATATATATATATATGTATATATACATATATATATATATATATATGTATATATATATATATATATGTATATACATGCATATATGTATATATATGTATATATATATATACATGTATATATGTGTATATATACATATATACATGTATATATATGTATATATACATATATATATATATATATATATATATATATATATATATATATATATATACATATACATGTATATATATGTATGTATATATATGTGTATATATATGTATATATACAAATATATGTATATATACATATATATAAATGCATATATATGTATATATGTATATATATATATATATATATATATATATATATATATATATATATATATATGTATGTACATATACAGATACATATATATATACATATATAGGCAGTGTGAACATAGATATTAAAATCGCATGGACAGGGTCTGTTTTATGATTAAACATGGTTGAAAACAGTGTTGCTGTTTTGTTTTTACTACATATTTCACAATGATTATATAAACGAACAATACAATACAAACACACGTATATATATATATATATATATATATATATATAGAGAGAGAGAGAGAGAGAGAGAAAGAAAGAAGAGAGAGTGGGGGAACCTGAGATGTCATAGTTTAGAAAGATTGAAATATCTAGATAGGTAGAATTGTGCATAAATATTTGTGGAGTGACTAACAAACCATTGAAAAATACTGTATATTGATTCTCATATCTCATTTATTCTCTATGGTGAACATGTAACGATCGTCACTCGCTCCATTCAAGTAAATTTTCCGCCTTCTGTTTACTATGTGTGCAGGAGAAAAACAAAGTTGTTTTCCCTATCAGCATTCACTTAACTTGTGTGAAACAAATCGATGGCTTTTAGGATTGGTGAAATGTGACTTTTCTTAGGACTATTCGTGGTGCTGTTGCAGTTGGGCTGGAAATAACTTGCTTACAGTGACCTACAAACAAAGTAGGTTTGGATAATAACCTGCATATTTTGAAAATGAACGTCTCTCTCGTGGATAAAACGTTACGTATTCGAGTTAAGTCGTTTTGTAGCAATTAATGTCAGCTTTTCGAATTATAGTTTTCTTCAAAATGCAATCGGTAGGTATTATGTGACTAAAACACAAACTATAGTAATCGACACTTACAAGCCGATTGACAGAGACACAGATAAAAGGTTATAATAGACAATTACGTAGAGTAGCGCATCTTTTTCCAGATGTAATTACAATTTACAAACTAGTGGTAATTGGTATTGAGGTCAGAGAAAATCTTATGCATTTGTTTTCTGTATTTGGAAGGTTGAAAATTCGCACTTTTTACCGTTCCTCGACCAAATTGTTTCTGCTAATTTTAAAGGTTAAAGTTAATATTTGAAAGGTTTCCTGAAATTCAAAGAAATCGGAAATAAATTTTGGTACAGTTTAGCTGAATTATTCTAAACAATGGAATTTTTGCTTGCTTTTTTTTTTTTCGCCACGAAAAAAGATTAACTAAACCGAGCGGCTCCACCAGAAAAATTGTGAGTTGAGAGAGAACAATTTGTCTACATTAAAATTTGTCTATGTGCCGGGTCTCCTCAGTACGTAAACGATTGTAATTGATCAAGACTAGCTTGTTAACCAGTATACCACATTGACCTGCCCATTTTAGAGAGATTTACTAAGCGCTCAATAAATATGACACAAGACTGGAATTATGACGCTCCCGTAAGTATCTAACTCGTTACTCGTCTACCTTCAACACCCAGGCGATCATAGCTCTCCATAACTTATCCTTTCTAGCTCTTACCAATCGTTGTTATTTGACTTTCTCTTAACACTGTTCTGCGATTCATTTTACAAGCTTCTCGGGTAAGCTACTCGGAGTTTTCCTATGTGCTTAGATATATCCTGAGAGTGTCAAATTTTCCATGTCTTCTTCTCTCATTATGCATCCTAAAGATTTCAACTGTTTCTTTCTAAGTATAAGGTTTTTTTTTGTTTGTTTTCTTTTACGGTTATTTAATACCGACAAGATTTTTAATGCTGGTAATATTTTGCTCCTTCAGAAATATATTTCTGGTAATAATTTTATCGTTCAAAAATTCATTGCTAGTAATATTTTTTTTACAAAGCAGTATTGTATTAAAACGTATTTTTAAACGTTCATAGTGTTTTGACCCCAGTTTGTGGGTAACTCTTTGCCCATAGCTGGGACCCTAACAGGTGCTACCACCCCGGTTCAGGGTGGACTTGGGAACACCAGCATTTAAGAGGTGGTTCCACGCCCCTCAAAACCTCCTGATCAGAAGCCTTGCTGTTGGATGTAGTTTATTGTCTTACCCAGGATGCGGATGTTGTTTATCGTCTTAACCAATTCGCGGATGTAGTTTATCGTCATACAAAACAGCTTGATCTAACGCCTTTGATATGTATTTGATGCGAAGCTTGATTCAATGAATTGATGAACAGATTACAACCATGTATTGTAAGGCACTTTCTACTGATTGGTGATTTCGTGACGTCCATATTGTCTCATTTTGATCTTGCTGATGTGACCTCCATCTTCTGGCTTTCTCCTATTTTGGATAAGATTCATTACCTTGTTCAAATTTAAATTTAATTTATATCAAAGGGAAAAATTCAGTGGGAGGTGCCCGCCCCCCGGGGGACACCCTTTGATCGAAAAGAAATATACTTACCCAAGCACATTAGGAATCATTCCCTTGTTCAAATTTAAAATTTAGATCAAAGGGAAAAAATTCAGTGTGTGTGCAGGGTCGGGTGTGTGTGTGGGGGGGGGTTCTCCCCCGGGGACCCACTTTAGTCAAAATGAAATGTAGTTATACAAGTACTCTGGGTAATGTAGTTTATGGTTATGGGCGTCTATCTCTAAAACCCAGACAGACATAGGCTATAACTTTAGATATATAAATGCCGGCGAAGAAATTCAACTTTTAACCTTAAAAATCTAATTAAAAATATATTCAAGTTATAAAATGTGAACCATGAATCCTGTTTGTGTTAAGTTATTAGCATGGGAGATTGTAATGGCAGACTAACCCCTATCTCGCCTCCTTTTATCAATATACAACTGGATGTGTGTCTGAACAAGCCGTTTAATGGTCGCATTTGAGAATAGTGGAACAAGTGTATGGTTGGCGGAAAATCATTCAGGCTACCGTAATAGCCGACCGAAAACGCATCCTCCACTCATGAGGTGGTAGATTGTGATAATTGACATTATCGCCCCACTGTTTTTTGCGGGGGAGGGTCACTAGAATGTAAGTGAAAAGAAATTATATGCTTAATGAATTCATTCAATAAATTCAATACATTTTAAAATACCATTTTGGAGGAGTGGTCTGGTACGGCAATATAGCCCGGAATTTACTTGTTAACTTGAAAATGTGGAGGTTGTCTTATACGTCAAGTCGCCTTGTATGCCAGCTTATACGGTAGTCCAATAGGCCGACTAATAATTCTGGAAGACTTCCTGAGGAAAGAGAGCTTGTAAAATTTGATACTCGCAGGTCATCTTGAAGACAAGACAGAAGAAAGCAATGAGTAACCGACATAATGAATATGTGTAAATGGATGACGGAACAGGGATTGCAAGGGATAGCGGAATAAACAGAAGTTACAAAGAACTAAGTATAGGAAGTTGTGGAGAGCCATATTCGACCATGTCCTGAATCTCATTGTTAGGAAAGTTCAGTTCATTGCTTGTTGGTTTCATTCGAAAGAAGAATTGTAAAAAAGACAAATTTATTGAATTGTGCCGCATGGTTGTGGTGTAATGGTTAACAAGCTTGTCTCATCGGACCACTTACGACTGAGCAAGTTACTTTGATCATCCCTGGGTGCTCCATACTAACGGCCTTGTGCCATATCTAAACAGCGCCTAATAAATTACTATTAAAAGGTTACTTCGACGTTGTGTAATGGTTAACGAGATTCGCTTCCTTGATCGATTAAAACATCAGTCCTCACTGGGTGACCCCCAATACTTTTGGCCTTGTGGTATATTGAGGCTGCACTTAGTAAATCACTGTTTGGTTGTGCTTCTTCGTTCTGGTGTAAGGTTTAACAAGCTTATCTCCCTGGATCAGTCACAACTGGAATAGTGAATTCGATCCTCACCGGGTGCCCCATACTTTCCGCATTGTGTCACATCTAAGCTGCGCTTAGTAGTGATTTTCTAAGCGTAGTTTAGATGTGGCACAAGGCCGAAAGAAAGGGCACCCAGTGAGGATCCAACTCACGATTCAGTCATAACTGTCCTAGCGAGACAAGCTTGCTAACCATTACACCGCCTCGAGGTGCCCAAGCTGCGCTACATTAAATTAAAGATTAAATTAAAGATTATATTAAATTAAAGATTCTACTGGCCAGCGTGAGAGCCAACAGCTGACTGACACGAATGTTAACTAGCATGCTAGCATGCAAAAAAAAAATCGATAGCTGCATTCGTCACAAGTGAGAAAAATTTAAATCAGCATGGCACTTTACTCCAATTGGCTCATTCGCTTGCTTAAACTCAACGTTGATTCTGATTCCGACGAACTGTGTTGGGTGTGAAAAAGTATTTGTTGTTAACATTCTTTTTTCATTCGGTTTTTCCAGTTACGAGTCCTTTTTTTTTAAAGCTGATCGTTTTGTGTTCATTTTGTTTAGTTCTTTTTTCGTAACAGATTTAATGTTTAGTATAGAGCTTAGAAAAAATCTGCAGTGTGAGATAGGCAAGAAGTAAGACATGTAGCAACATCAGCACGGCGAAGGGCACTCCTTTAAAGGCAAGGAAGGGCAAAAATATTTTAAGTTAAGTGATAGCGATTGCTGTATGAGTCGTACGATTTTTGAATCAAGCACGAGCAACGCCGGGCCATGCTGCTGTATATATATATATATATATATATATATATATATATATATATATATATATATATATGTAGATCTACTAAAGTTATATTGGTCTGTTCAAAAGAATAAACTTAGCTTTTAAAAAATTACTTAACCTCTTCGATTTTGCGACATTAAAGAGACTTTGAAGACTTTAAAGTAAAATGCATTAAGTATGAAATCATACTTCCTGAAAAATTGTATTGACAAGGAAAAGTAAATAATTGTATCATCCTCATCCTCATCCTCAGTCTCTTGACTGGTTGCGGTCGTAAGGTCTTTGAGCATCGGAGCTCCTGACCAGTTCCTTTCGTTAAAATCGGGAGAGATATTCATTCAGGTGTATCCGCCATGTACACCGGGCGGAGCCCGTCACTCTCCAGTTCAAACGTCAGCCGATGTCTTCCAGCTTTGAAGGCCAGCTTTCGTAAGAGACACGTAGCCGTTGAATCGATCGGAATTATCTCCAGACTGGTCGCTGATTTCATTCTGGGGAGCCCTCCACCGAGCTACGCCGTGTCATTACCTCACCACGTGAATCCATAGCTATGGAGCCCAGCTTATTCCACTGTGGTAGATGGCCCCTACAAGAATTAAAACAAAAAATGAAAATGCAATCGATAAAGAGATTTGTATCCAGACATTTAGAATATACCGAGAACGCGTCCGTGATATAACTTAGTAATTAATAAGATGTAACCCACTGCGCGCGCAGTAAAGATATGTAACATAATTTTGCATGAGTGACCTTCATAATCGGAATGTTCGAGTGAGTCTATCTCTCAAGTCCCCCGCAGGAATTTTTGAAGAAATGTCGCATCAGCGACATCTATCAGCCTCCTGACAATTTTTCAATTTTCTCAAGGCTAAAATCTACGTTTTGTTTTGTTTTGTTTTACGACATATCAACCTCAATGGGTCAATTAATGATCGCAACTTTTTTCTTCATAATATTTTGCTTTGTCAAAAATCTATTTTTGGTAATATTTTTTTCCTTAAAAATGTTTAGCAGGTAATTTTTTTTTCAAAAACGTATTGCTGGTGATATTTTTTTTTTTAAATATATTTCTGGTAATAGTTTTTTCTTCAAAAATTTATTTCTGGTAATATTTTTAAAAAAAAAAAAAAAGCATTTCTGATATTAAAACCTATTTGATAAATTTTCATAGTGTTTTTTTTTTACCTCAGTTTCGTGGTTAATTATTTACCCATAGCCGGGACCCTAACAGGTGCTACCACCCCGGGTCAGGGTGGACCTGGGAACACCAGCAATTAAGAGGTGGTTCCACGTTCCTCAAAAGCTCCTGATCTTTATCGTCATAACCAGGACCGTAGAATCTATGTTGACCCTTTACAAGGAGGCAACTGTTGAGGATTCCAATGTAGAATCTTGAAAATAAGATGTAACTGAGATTTAAAACTTAGGAAATTATATAGTCATTGTTAGGGTAAAGTTGGGTAAGGATTACTGAAAAACATTCATGTTTTTTTGCAACTAATTGATTGATTGATTTTCAACCCTTTGCAGGTTATTTAAAGCCAGAAAATATTTTTAGATTTAAATAATAATAATTTTTTTTTTAATTTATTTTTTATTTTTTATTTATTTATTAAAGATAATAATGGTTTACTGATACACGCCTTACTAATTAACGAAGGCACGTAAACCTCATCGACAATGAGGAAAGGTTTCAAAATTGCTCGTTACTTTTATCTGTCTATACTTCTGAGATGAGGTATTATGTACACTACGTTATTCGGACTATTGTCATCATCTTTGTCGCCATATGTATTACAACGTTTCGGCCGTTGTACTCTCCGGCCTTCTTCAGGTGGTTGGAATGCCGAACTGAACCCTTCAAGGATATATGGCACAGTGGATAAAGGCGTTAGTTAGATCCAGTGACAGGGCCCAAAGAGCGTGAGTTCAATACCCGGTTAAGGCAGTGGAGAACTTGGAGAAGGCAATTAACAGGAGATAACTGATAACTGACATCCATTAAACATGGCACGTGGAACTAAAACAGTCTGCCCCAGTGAGCGAAATAAAGGGTAATAGGATTTTGCAGTTCACGGAAAACATTTGCCAACTGATTTATAGTAATGCCCGAAGTCACATTAGTTATTTTAGCTATACTTAAAACTAGGTATATTAAACTTTATAACATTTTTTACAGATTATTTCTATCACAAATACATATAAAGTTATAAGTTTTTTAAAGGGTACACGAACTTTATGGACACCCCATATATATATATATATATATATATATATATATATATATATATATATATATATATATATATATATATATATATCCAGAAGGCGCCTGCCATATTACGGACAATATTACAATACAAGAATATTATAAATCTAAAATATGAAATTTTTTTGTTTGTCATATTGAACCAAAACATGTCTGTAAGAAAGTTTTCTGTTCAATATGTATGCATATATATATATATATATATATATATATATATATATATATATATAGTCAAGGTGATATTATCTGGTGTGTTTTATACACCTCTTAGATTGAATAGTGATGTAAATGCCAAATAATTTCATGTACTAACAGAAATTATTTATGTGTAAAATACGCCAATAACTCAAAACAAACATCCGATTTCCAGTAATGTCTTTTTTTATCTATTGATCAATTTTTGTCGCCATTTTGTTGGAGAGGACTGCTTACTCTGCTCATTTTCTTCCCGACCCTTTCATTATAAAAAAAGAAAGAAAGAATGCAAATATTTATATCCTATTCATTGGTTTGACCAGGAAAATACGTTTTTACGAGACAGGAAAATGACAAGTGGCTCCTTCGTCCATGTTTTCTCTCGCTTGACTTTAACGAGTCTGACAATCTTCCAATAAAACATCTCGGCTACGCATGCTTACTTCATACAAAGCGGTTCATATGCAATTTATTGTACGGTTTCAGGATGCACCCAAATTCGTGTACCAGCCGGAAGAGTTTAATAAGTAATACCTGAATTTCGCATTTTTGTCTTTATTTTCTTATCTAGCGCAAATATTCGGTGCTTCAGTCTTCATTTGTAAAGCCTGATTTTCAAGGCAACAGACAATATTCGCTTGAAGCTACATGTTTGTAACATTTCAATGGGGATTGTATATACGCGTACATCAAAAAACACTAAGGGTAAGTAAAATAAAAATACACCATTTTCGACATGGATGCGGTATGTTCAAATGGAACTATTTGGGAGCTCTCGATGATTGTGATAGCACGATGTTGCAAGCCATAGTGACCGAGTGGGGGACTGGCTTTGTTCAGACTGTTGATCACGTCAAATAATGTGCTTTTTCGCAGAACTTATAACTAATGTCCACTCAGTATAGTTAGAGTATAAACCACAGGTGGACTGTGTGGATGTAGAACAAACAAAAATGTGCATGAACAGGCATCTGCAAAAAGGATTGTCTAACCGCCCTAATTGACAGGCATACTTGGATACGGACGGCCAGTCCCCACTAATACAATATGTGCATGCCAGAGGTTTATGGGTGATCTGATACATTTAAAAAAAAACTTTATCTACCTTGTGATGTGTACCAGTGCACTGCCTGTGCCTGAGCTTTTTACTGAAATTCATACTGCGATAAAGATTAACCAGGTAAAACAGGCCAATGTAAATCAGGTGTCATACTACGGAGATAATCGTCCGCTTGCTGTAGGACTAAGGCTAGGCGTGTCTCTGCCGGGGCATACACTTAAATCAAAACAACGTTGGTCACATCACGGTAAAACAACAGTTCTCGTACGATCACCGAAGATAAGCAACATCGAGCCTGGTCAATACCTAGATGGGTGAGGGCTTAGACATATCAAATCCTATAAGCTTGGATATGAGGGTGGTCTAATGGATAACGACACACAGTTGTTAATCGGAGAGCCGAGTAAAAATTCTAGTCTGGTTCGTTATACTCACTCATGCACAATTATCCTCGGGAAAGTTATGAATCCACCATTTCTCTCCCCAGCTATGGATTAATTAGTAGAACTTGTATCAGTAAATCAATATTCCTAAAAAAAGAACTTAACAAACTAAATGTATTTTCTGGCTTTAAATAACCTGCAAATATTGGTAAGCCGTAAAAACAAACCAATCATATAGGAAGAAGTTTACGCGAATGACACACTGCAGATCTCAAAGAGGAGAAAACTATTTGCTTTCATGCAAATGATACTCATTTGCTCATACGACATGAGGCGCACAATTTTCCTCGACAGGTCCACATCCCGACATCATGGAATCGGTTGCTACGTCAAAATTCAGCGATTAAGGTGTGGTTCCATGCTTCTCGGTCCCCAACCCAATATTCCGATTATAGGCCTTGCTGCCAGATGTAGTTTATCGTCATACCCAGGACTATCCTACATTGAGCATGTGTGGGGAAATGTTTGAAGCAACGCCTAGCAATATATGAAGTGATACAGATATGCTTCTGCTTAAGAATTTTAAGAATACCATACAATCAACATGTGAGCAAAGATTTTCTTCAGGAAAACTGAAAAGAATCAGTTGAAATTCTTTGCACAAAATGAGGAAAGAAGGCCCGGAAAACATAAGACTCACATGATATAATGAAAGCAAACGAAGCTGGGAAGCCAGTAACCTACGTAACGAGTTTAGATGAAATGTGTAAAGGACAAACGTGGCAGTGGATCAATATGTGATACTTAGAGCGAGGAAATTGTGGAGAGCCAAGATCACCCACGTCTTTAAATGACATTGAATATGAAACTCCATTCGAGATAGATTGATGCCAGATTAACCCGAACTTCGTAAATTAGACTTACGTTTATCGAGTTTCCATTGGTTTTCTGAAATGACTTGATTCTTGGTTTCTGAATCAAAAATGTCATTTCATGAAGCCAATGGAAAGTCTAATATGAATAGGTCTATTTGAAATGCTTCCAAGTTACTTTGTGAGATTAAACCGAATTAAAGTCGGATTTTCCTCCTGTAATAAGATTCAAACCTTGCTTATTGCTTTGAAATTAACACGGATTTAGGAAGAATTCGGGTTTTTCCTTTCTTACCCTAAAGACGAATCTCGTCCCCTGTTTTATTCCAGTTTTATACTTGCACATCTCCTAAACGAAATTCTTGATCAAGGGACCCTGTTACTCGTAGGGGCAACACATATACTTCAGCCATAGCAGTTGCCAGATATATATATATATTTTTTTCAGGCTGGTTTTGAATTGAGATGTTTCTTTCTTATTAAATGGCTGCTACACAGAATTCACTCTGTCCTACCATTTGAATCATAACTATAGGAAGACCGTTTCGTGCATATTACAAAGAATATTTGTCTGAGGTAAATAAAACTCGGTCGATGGGCGCTACACTTCATTAAGAATGCAAGGGACCTTTCAAGGTCTTAAAATGTAGTTTTCAGAAGAAATGGTGCCGTATCAGCTTATTCCCAGGCAATTCAAGTTTAGCTTCTTAAAAAAACAACTTGGTTCCCTCACCCCATATCTTCAAATTAGTAGGGCATTTAGATGTGGTGTAATGGTTAACAAGCTTGTCTCGCTAGAACAATTACGACTGAGTAGTGAGTTCGATCCTTACTGGGTGCCCCATACTTTCGGCCTTGTGCCACATCTAAGCTACGTTTAGAAAATCTTTAGGGCATATCATTTTTATTAGTTTCACCAGTTCAGGCATTTCCATCTAAGATATGCCACACCACTTCCACAGTGTCGAAACACCGTCATTTCCTCGCCATCCTTCCATTCAAACACTTTTATTTGTAGGAACTGTCACATTGTGAAATAACATTCTGTGTGGAATTCTTCCTTGAACACTACAATCTTAACCTTTTTTTTCCAAATCAAAAGCCATTCGTTTTAATTCTTTCTTATGCCCACAATTTCCTCTTAGGGTCTTCGCTTTCATTCATATCGATCGCTTCATTTCGTATAGTTCTGCCTTGTGCAGCTTATATTAGAGTCTAAAAGCAAATTATTAATCAAAATAATTGTAATTAAGAAAACGTGAGATCGCAAGGCGAGAAGTGCAAGCTGTGACTGTGTACAAATTGTTTAGAACATTATTTGTATTATCACTCCCTTAGTTAAGGCGTACGTACGTTACACTAAGTCAATACTTCATAAATAATGGAGTATTCCGATTTGATTGCCTAGAAAGACAGAAAAGATATGTCAGAGACGCTGCTTGGTTCCATTGAGAAAATTATAGTAAGCATTACGCTTTGTCAATACCACATAAATAATGGACTACTCCGTCCCCATCGGCTTCATATGAGAAATTACTTGGTTCCACTGAGAAAAAAAAAGCGAAGCTAGAAGAGGGAATAAGCCGCTCATGTGTTTAACGTCTGTTTCAGTGAAATTATCAATTTTATTTCCTTTCATTTGTACCTCCTTATATCTTTAAATAACGACCAGAACTCATATTTACGATCTTTGTTTCAATATTTTGTTAAAGTTGAGCTCAATTTTTTAGCTATGGTATAAGGAAATTTTCACTGTCACTTTATTGTCGTAGAACTCGCTGTGAGTGTATTCAATCATGAACTTAAGAATTAAGCCTCATCAGAAAATTCAAATGTGGAAACCCTGAAAATTTAGGGCAATATTTAATTGTTACTAATACGAAATTCCACTAATCTGTTTTTTTTTTATTGATATCACTTTATAAAACATATTTTATAAACCTACAGCAAAGTTTGGATAATTACAAGAATTCATGACATATTTTATTTATTGATACCAACTTGAAATGAATAACAAAAATTATTAGAAACATTTAAAAAGTATAAAGAATGATAATCAACAATAAGGTTTTGGTTTGCGTCATTAATAAAAAGAAAAGTTTGAATAAAGAACTATAAAGAAAATGTTTTTTTTTGTTTTTTGTTTTTTTTGTTGTTTGTTTGTTTTTTTGTTTTTTTTGTTATCCTCTGCACAGCCGTAATGATGGAGAAAGCATTACCTCGTACCATCGCCAGTGACACACGCTGCAAGAGCCATTCCGTTTCGCGAGGTCCGTCCCTTAATCGAGACGCTATCATGCCAACACTCCGAAGGAACGCCATCGAACGAGGGCCAATAACCCCTGTAGTCAACACTGCCACAGGAGTAAAAAAAAAATCTATTAGGATTTAACTATTCTTTTTAACGTTGTGTACTTCTAACTTTGTTTTCAAGCGATTGTAATTGGATGAAAGTCAGAACAACTTACCTTTTGACTGATCCTCTTTAGTAAATACAGGATAAGAGCGAGAATTTTTTTTATATAGACAGGTAAATTTATTTAATAATAAAGTAACTATAAACAATTTTTTTTGCTATCCTCTGCCAGCTTCAGTAATGGAGAAAACATTACATCGAGCCATCGCCAGTGAGACGCTCTGCAAGAACCATTACTTTTCGCGAGGCTCGTCCCTTAACCGAGATGCAATCCTGCTAATTCTCCGAAGGAACACCATCTAACGACGGTCAAATACCCCAGAAGTCTCCCTTGCTACAGGAGTAAAAAAAATCTGTCAGTAAGAAAAGAATATTTAACGACTTTTTCATCTCTGCGTCCCGGAAATATTTTTCCTGAAATATCTTTGTGAAACATGCTTCCTATAATTTAGCGAATCACGTTTAAGACACCGACTAGCATAGAACTATGTCTGTGATGTTCGATCCTCACTATATTCCCCACTAATATCGCCTTGTGGCTTAGATGCGGCACAAGGCCGCAAGTATGGATCAACAGTATGGATCGAACATCCTATTCACACGTAATTAATAGTAGCGATACAATCTTGCTAACCATTACCCCGGGTTGAATGACCCCAGTATAGCCTTCTATCAGATTATGCTAAACTGGTAACGAATTTATTGCAGCTACCATGATGTTGATAAATGGTTCGCGAATTCGTAGAGCAAACTATTATTACAGTGTCATAGGAACGTTCCTCAAAGAAAGCTAGAATCCAGCCCAAATCCAGCTCCTCAAATAATAGATGAAAGCGTCAGTATTACTGAAGATTCAATTCATACATTAAGAAAATCTTTGTAAAAGTCAGATAAATTAATGCATTGCAAAGAAACGGCCATCATTAACAAAAAAGAAAAAAGAAAAAGGAGAATAAGACGAAAATACTGGTGAAAAGATCATCTGCTACGACATAATGAAAAAAAAGGCTATATATAAAGATATATTTAGTGACGAATTCAACATAGAACGGAATTCTAATGCAAGACGACTAATTGACACAACAACAAAAAATCCAAGATATCCGACAAAGACAGTAGAATTTGGTAGTTGAGGTCTAAAGGTTTGGAGTTAAATCAAAAACAATGATACAAGTTAATGGCTGCGAAAAATCTATTAAAATGTCACCTCTTACCAAATATAACGGAAGGTGAAATATTTATTCGCCGATGGATTACCATTCCATATATTGCGTGTAACAAAGACATTTTTCACTGATGAATCCATTGAAGTATTACAAGATTGACCTGTCCAAATACTTGGTCATTTATAGTTCTCTCCTCTTAATAGTGTTTTTGTTTTTTATCAGATTCTCTAACACTCAGTAACTTCTTACGTCACAGTGACATTATTGCCTTTCTTGGGGTGAAATGATTAACAAAAATAAAAGAAAAATATTCTCAGACTGGCGTGTATAATAGAAATGGAATGAAGTCGCAAGAGCCAAAATTTACTATCAAGAGAAATGGCAGTAATTACTAAGTTATATTCCTCCATTTCACGTCGTGTTGAAGCAATAATTGGTGCCAACGCAAGCTATACTAAATAGAAATTACGAGTTTTCTTCTTTTTCTCTTGTTTTTCTCTTTCTTCTTTTACTCTTTCTTCTTTTTCTCTTTCTCTCTTTTTCTTTCTCTCTCTCTCTTTTTTTCTCCTTTTTCTCTCTCCTTTTCTCTCTCTTCTTTTTCTCTCCCTTTTTCTTTTCTTTTTTCTTCCTTCTTTTTCTTCTTCATCTACGAGTTTTTTCTTTTTCTCTTTCTCCTTTTTTCTTTCTCTCTTTTTCTCTCTCTTTCTCTTTCTCCTTTTTCTCTTTCTCTCTTTTTCTCTCTCTCTTTCTCCTTTTTCTCTCTCTCCTTTTTTCTTTCTCTCTTTTTCTCTCTCTTTCTCTTTCTCCTTTTTCTCTCTCCTTTTTTCTTTCTCTCTCTTTCTCTTTCTCCTTTTTCTCTCTCTCCTTCTTTCTTTCTCTCTTTTTCTCTTTCTCCTTTTTCTCTCTCTCCTTTTCCCTCTCTTTCTCTTTTCTTTTTTCTTCCTTCTTCTTTCTCTTTTCCTTCTGCTTCTTCCTATACTTTTTCTTCTTCTTCTTCTACTTTGTGTTGTGTCTTTTCATGACAATTTTCTGTACTTAGTAGCATTTAGTAAATTTATTTTTGTTTCTTATTTCTCCTAAATCCTGTTCTGCCCTCCACAAGTTCGTTAGGTAGGTTACACGCTGTTCTTCTCTGACCCTGTTACCTTTAATGTTATATGAATCTCAGATATTCCACGCCCTTTTCTCCTCATTATGTGCCTTAGAAATTTTAACTGTCCTTTTTGTTACCATTTTCTCATAACTTTGTCATTGCTCACATATTCAGTCACCATCCTCAGAATCCTTCTGTAGGACCACATTTCTATCGCCTCAAGTTTCTTTTCATCTGTGCGGAGATTGCCCAGCATTCGATGCCAATATAGCAGGACTGAAATTATATAACAGTTCAGTAATCGTTTCTTTGTTTCTAACGCAATTTTCCTATTAATACTTTGCTTAACTTTTGGAAGGCATCTTTCGGTATCCCAATGAGCCTTCTGTTCCCTGTTAATATTTAACAGCCACCACCACCCGCAACGAGGGATGTATGTGGCACAAGGCCGCTTTCGGTTCTCTGTTAAAACACTTCACAACTATTTAAATTATTTGTACCTTTGGATACTGACATCTCCAATTTGATGTCAATATTGTGTCATCAGCATATCATCTGCATATCTTATGTTAAGACTGTGGCCACCTTTATGAATTCTCTCGAAATCGCCTGACTATATTGGTTTGAGAAGTTCGGCGAGAAGGCATAACATTGTTTCACTCCAGTTTTCTATATTTGCATATTCATTGAATTCATTTACCCTCCGTAAAGTGTTGATTTTATTTCTAATATAAGCTCTGGATTATTCTACTATCCTTCCCAAATATGTCAAGGTTGAGATAAGCTTTTGTGTATCTAGTTAATGTGAGTGAGTGTTGTTCCTGTCCTGTTTCCCCGGCTGCCTCTTTGGTTATGATCCAAGTTGAGATTCCCAACCTCCCAAGTTTGTTGCGCCCCAACTTTTCATCTCGACTGTGTCAGCTTTTATATGTTCCATGTCCGTATATTTTTCTCCTTTCCCACTCCCTTAGGCGAGAGAGCCTCTTGATTTCGTCCAATGGGCAGAATATAGCTGCCTCTCATTTTGAAGGTTGGACAGGCCCTACTAACATCAGTGATGTTTAGTTTCTTTTCTGTTAACATTTTAGTTTCTTATTGGGTTCATCTCCCTCCACTCTCATTTTATTCACCCATAAAGTACACATATATGATCATTATATTTTTATGGTATGGAACGCGTTTTTTAGGACCTCCTTGAGAGGATGTGGTATTATGATGTATGGAGGATTGATTGATGACGGACGAGTTTTTATGGTGAATGTGGAAATTGTAATGAGTGAATGGGTCGTGAATCAGATTAGCTAGGTATAAGATAGTTAGTGACGACCAGCCTCAAGCACTCCCCAGTTCGGCATTGTGCCATAATTGTTTAATATCACACAATAAATATGTTATGATGTTGATTTGGGGTTAGTAGAGACAAACGCCAAATAACACGTAACAATAAAAAGGGTTTTAATAGGTTGGTAAAAAGGTACAGAAATCGCCTGAGTGGTCAATAACTAGCTCAGCTAAGAACTCTGTCTATCTATCTTTTCCATGTCAACTGACATGCCACTATTTAAAGTCACAGACGCAGACAAGTTCATCTTCAAGAGGGATGGTAGGTTTCCGACACAACAAATAACAATATATCAAGGTTGATAAGAAAGTTATGCTACATAAGCATGGATCAAACTTCCAGGCCGAAAACAGAAGCTTTCCTGTGATTTTGCTTAATTCTTAAATTTCCAAAAAAAATTACGGTACATTGTGACTTATGATAAAGCTGCTGTGTATGTTTTCGTCCAAAACCAATAAAAGGGCCACCATTCAAATTCCGAGTAGAGTATTTGGAACCAACTGTGCGGTTATTTAAAGAGGTCCGTGGATTTGATTTTCGAAGACGACAAACAGCTGTTACAGAAATCCAAGTCGCTCCGGTCAAGAAGAGAAGCAACGCAGAAGAATTTTGACAACCACCAGACGATAACTGGGTCAAACAACACGGTTGCACCCACGTAAAAAAAAAAAAAAAGTCTACGGCTGGTGTATTTGATCTAATCTTCGCTGTTTCCACGAACTTTGCTTCAAAAAAGTGCACCAAATTATTCTTTGAAAATAAATTCAGAAAAAGCCTTCTAAGGTCCATATTATGCAATGTTGTAATTTTAATAGTATGTGGATAAAGCTACATTGTCGAATATTTAAATCTTATAAGTAAAAATGAAACAGATGTATTGTTTGGCTCGTGAGTTATCTCCTGTAGGCTGCTGTACAAGGTGCGATGGGTAAATTGTCGTCTAAATTACGCCAAAAGGAAAATAACATTTTCATATCATTTTAACACACATATATATATATATATATATATATATATATATACACGAAAATCACACAAACATATCTTGAATTACTAAAGAGTAAATATTTTTCCAATAAAGTCACCATTGGCTTCAACCACTGCCCCCAGACGACTTCCGAAGTTCGTATATCTCTTCTGGACGGTCTCCTTGTTTAAGTTAGTGAATGTTGTCAATGCTTGCCTTCAGTTTATGGTTAGTGCTGCAAGGAGCTTCTTGGTCTCTTGCTCAACTGTGCCACACATTATAATCAAGGGGGTTGCAGTCTGGGGAGTTAAGTGGCCAGATGTAAGGGGTGATGGGTTTGCAGAAATTGTCTGACAACCATGACTGTGTTCTCCTGCTTCTGCGGCATGGTGCAGAGTCCTGTTGCCAGACATCGGGTCTTCTATCAGCCATCCTCTTGACCGAGAGCAGCACTATCTCCTCGACTTGATGTAGGCTTCCGTGTTGAGTCTGAGGCCCTGTTGGAAGATGAATGGAGGCATAACGTGTCCACTACTTGGGATCACTCCAAACACTTTCGTAATTACCATTTGAACTCTTTCCAAATCCTCTGCACTTTCCTCAGATTGACACCCAAACACTCTGAAATGTTCGTATTTGAGCTTCTGGCGCGAATGAAAAGCAGTACAGCATTCTGTTTTCAAATTTCTAGCGGAGCTAATTTCGTCATGATACTCTTTTTCTCACAGATGGCACCCAACTTACCACACTGCAGTCAACAAAATCGAAAACGACCAACGCGCATGTGCGGAATTAAAATATAAAATGGCGACAATTTACTCATTGCACCGTGTATATGATTAATTTATTTCTTACATCCCAAAAAAGTTTTTTTTTTTTCAGTTTCAAACTATTGTTAGCATAGTTCTTCTTTATTTCGTTCTGTACCAAACTTATGTCTAATATTCGCAAGTAAGAAGACTATATATATATATATATATATATATATATATATATATATATATATATATATATATATATATATATATTTTTGTCTGGAATTATAGGTTTTTCTTTTATTTTGGCTTTTTAAATCTCTAGAGGCTGTTAAGGTCAGCTAAAAGTGGAACCTGATAACTTATTTACACTAGCACATCCGTTCATTTTTTTTCTTCTATCCTATTTGTTTCGGAAGAGTTACCACTTGGCAAAACCGGTGCAAATAGTTCATAACTTGCTTGTCGTCTCCATACGATTGTTTACATCTGTCGGTTGGCGGCCGCTCCAAGACTCACAAGTCGCTGCATGAATTAAATTCATTGCATAAATCCAAAAGAAAAAAAAAAACTGCTCCTTCGTCCAGTCCACAAAAGCTATCATCGGTTATCTTCTTCGCAGTTCCGGAATAACGTCTTCACCTTTGAACTTTCTGACTATAGCATTTATTTTTTAATAGTTTCCCATCAATAAAATCCCCAAGAGCCACTCAAGGTAGATTCTTAATGAATGCAGTTGTTGTGTGGATATAAGAGAAAGCGTGGTTAATTCATTCATTTTATACGGCATACAACACTTAGCAGGTTATTTAAACCCAGAAAATATTTTTAGATTGTAAGCATTTTTTTATATAATGGTTTAGTGATTCAAGTCTTACTAATTGAATTCTGTATTCTTTTCCAAACCTGCAAGGTGGTTAATGTACATAGTTCATATTCATGCCCCCCCCTTGTATTAGTTTTCACACGGTAGATTTTTTTCCGTAAAGGTCAGCTACTTCTGAGCATTGACATGGTCTTTTATGGACCTCGAATTTTTTGACAAAGAGGAGGAAAAAAAGCTCTAGTATTTGTTCAGTTTTTCTCGACTATTCTATCTCTGCTTTCTAGCTGAGGGGGAGAGATTCATACTTTTTTCCGAAGGATAATTGCTCTTAAGTGAATACAACGAATCCGACTCTTTGATTCAAAATTCCGAGCCAATATCCATTACCTCACACGCACATCCAAGCTTACATCTCCTTTTATTCCCAAGCGGCCACTCATCCAAGTACTGAGCGGTCTCGACGTTGCTTTCCTCCGGTTTCTACGTGATGTAGTCGTGAGCCATAACAGGAGTTAAGTAGAGAGGTTTATAAGGATATGTAGGAAAAATAACGGTTAGGTTAAGCATTTAGTGATCGAAAGTCTGTTCAATGAAGTAGGGTTTCTCAAGAACTAGATGTCCGAATTAAACTTCCTTCTCATCAATAGAATATGAATGGCATGTGGGTGATTCAACAGATTGTAAGTGCTATGGAGTGCTTTAGTTGTCAAAGCCAGAATTAGGAGAACTAAGGGAGGGTAGCTTGTCGCTTTTGCCACGGAAATAGCAATAGTGTAGTGACGGTCTAGCGACGTTTCGTCTGTTGGATAGGGGCTTTCAGAGTGGAAAATAGTCAGCGACAAGGCCGCGTTGACTTATTAAAATTCTATTCAAACAGGAAGATTGAGCAGCTCCATCACAGATAAACAACAATTCTCAACAGTTTATCAGCACTCATTGTTGGGAGTCAAAGTTGGATTAATAATTATATGAGAATATCAATAATTTTTCTCAAAATACGCGTTCCACCATTTAACCCATATCTGGGGGAGACGGTTAATACATACCTTTCGTAAGCTTAAGTGAATATAATGAAATCGACTGGAATTCGAAATCGGCTCTTCGCTTTTTGATTCCGAGTATCTATCCACTGGTTCATCCATTCCTAGACCTTACGTATCGGGATCTTGATTCTGGTTCCCATTTGTATCCCGTAAAGAAAAGATGGATCGTCCGACGCCTAAACATCGTGCAAGAATCATACCTACAACAAACATGATCTACAGATTGGCATCTAGTCCGCAAGTAAATCTCTGAAAGCAGAGATAGAATAGTCGCGAACGACCGAACAAATACTAAAGTTTTTTTTTTTCTCCCCTTTGTCGAGGTCCATAATAGACCAGGTCAATGCTCAGAAGTAGCTGACCTTTACGGGAAATATCTACCGAGTCAAACCTAATACAGGGGAGGATATGAATATGACTTTGTATATTCACCACCTTGCAGATTTGGAAAAGAATACAGAATTTTAACCAGGCGACCTTTTAAAAATGTGTCTGAAGGAACCTTGAAAAGCCGTAGCGGTGAAACCATGGAAACAATCATGTCGAATCATGTATGGAGAGAAAATAGTTTTCACCAACCTATGAATGATGCAAAATACTAAATGATGAAACTTCATATGCAGGACTATGTTGGCCGCATAAGTAGATTAATAATAAATATAAATACTGTATTGGAGATATTAATAAAGAAAAACAGAAAAATGGAGGAACCCAAGTAAGAAGGAGAAGCCAATAGAAAGCTGTTTAAAAGAAATGCAAGATAAACCTGGCATTAAAAACATTAGACCTCAAGATCAAGTCGAGAGAAAGATAAAGTTTTATGAATTGCGTTGAATAATAATTGTGAATTCAAAGACTTTCGGTTAGTAACGATTGATAGTCGTGTAGTTTTTTGTAGAACCAGCAAGAATTGCTAATGGAGATATTGTGCCACGTGTTCTAAATTTCAATTCAGTTTTAAAACAAAAATGAACTGTTAGCGCTTCATACAACGACAGCAACAGTTCACTATATATAAGACATTTTTATGTAATCATATTTAAGCAAATGCTCTGTTTATAATAAACAACATTTACATTTCATATCTGCTCATGTCGTATCAAATGTAAACAAATGACGTCACACAAAGTCCGACAATTATTTTAAGACATTTTTATGTTGATACATTCTTTTTATAGATACAAATATTTAAGTAAAGGCTCTGTTTATGATAAATAATATTCTCGGACATTCAGGCCGGTAAATGTTGGTTAATACTGTTTATTATAAACAGAGCATTTACTTAAATATGTGTATCTATAAAAAGAATGTATAAACATAAAAATGTCTTAAAATAATTGTTGTACTTTGTCCATTTATTGTATATATATATATATATATATATATATATATATATATATATATATATATATATATATATATTATGCAGTCTTACATTAGAACATGCACATATCTACTACAAAATTGTACATTTTTGTTTAAACGTCAAAACAGAGGGGGGAACCATTTTTAGACGTCTCAGCAGGCGGGGAATTTTATTCAGAAGTACAGTTATCGAAGCAAATATCCCCCACTTCCGTTCCTTGGAAATTTTCATAAAATGTCTTGTAGAATTTTCAAGTAAA
>CAHIKZ030005500.1:1805000-1850000 GCA_903632075.3 Acanthosepion pharaonis | reverse complement strand
TAAATATACAAAATAGCGATAATTTTGTCCAACGCACCTTGTATGTATGTGTGTATATATATATATATATATATATATATATATATATATATATATATATATATATATATGTGTGTGTGTGTGTTTGTGTGTGTGTGCAGATTTGCAGAAAAATAGGAAAGAACACGTTAGGTAAATAATCCGGAGTTCTTTAGTATTTTTTTTTTATTTTTAAAAAACAGTGCTCCATATAAAAGTAGAGCTTAAATTATAAAAAAAATATGATTCCTTCGCTACAGAAGAATGCTCATGTTTCAAAAACGAGAGCCGAAAACCTCAATATAATTATTAAAATTAAATTCAGTTAAAGTATCGAGCCCTGTTTCATCCTCAGGCGAAAATTTAGGAATAACCAATCTTGAAATTTACGCATCTTTATAAGCATGTTCATTCGCAAAATTAATTACTATGGAAACGGCTGTGGCAACCATTTTGGTAAGGGCTCTAAGAGACAATTTTTATCCACATATCAATCACCTTTGGAAAGAGGTCAAGCTGAGATAAGGTGGGGGCATCCATTTCAAAGTTAATGATGGCATTCATGTGCGTACATCTTCTGGTCAGTCACAGCGAAATATTACTTTTGCAACATAATATGTCGTTAAGAGAATTTTATTTTATTTATTTATACTTTTATTTATACTTTTATTTATTTATTTTCCTTAAAGGCTGTTTCATAATTAAACGCGTCGCACTGAACTACAAGTTGTTTTATAGATTTTTTTTTTCGTTTTTTTTTTTTTTGACGAATTCATAAAGGGTTCTTTCTATCTTGTGAGCGGGTTAAGCTTTTAAACCTTTTATTAGACTATGAAATTTATTTATTTATTTTTATGCTAATTATTTAATGCGAAAATTTGTTGATGTCGGCAGAAAACCGTTAACTCATGTCTATGGTTTAATACATTTTCATTATTTAGAAACTTAATAATGTGTAGTTTTTCATGTAGGCATAAAGGGTGTGGGTCATCCCAGATTTTACATGTTCTTGTTCTATTTATTATTTTCTATTTTACTTTTGGTGTTTTATTCATTTCCTTTAAATGCCAAAAATATTTGGATAGAGATGTCTGATTTCTATTTCTAATATTACTGAAGGAGGTGTTGTGTTGTCTCCATCTAATTTTAAATTCATTCTTCGTTGAACCAATGTATATCCTATCAGTGTTAGGACTCTCAATGGATGAGATAGTGCATTGGTATACCACAGATTTTGTGTGGAATTTATTATCTATCGGAGAGTCATCAGGGTTTCATCAATCAGATAAATTTTCATTATTTTTGTCTAATTTTAGTTTAGGATTTTTATTAATACAATTTTGGCATGCGTGTTTTTCCAGGATTTTATTATTGTGTTTTTTTTTATGTTTCTTTCGATATTTTCAATGCAACTCTAACTTAATTTTAAGGTGTTTTTATTAAAGATCTTTCTATGTCTGCTTTTAGTAGGAAAGTGTTTTTTCAATTAAACCTAGGAACTTATGTTCTAGCTTAATACTAACCATTTGGCTGAACGGAGGGGTATGCCAAATGATTTTCCTTTTCCTGTTTTTCTTCTGATTAGTACAATTGTTTCTATAATTTGTGTTAGCGTTTTTGTATCCGCTATTTTTCAGGGCTATGTTATAATATTTTCTGTGTTGGAATATTTCCTTATTAACGGAGTTCATACTGATTCTTTTCCCTATCGATGTGGGTATATGCTTAATTATAGATGGAGGGTGGTTCGACTTGGGTTGTACATACAAGGGATTAGTATTAGGTTTTCTGTAAGGTATATGCTGTTCATCGTCTAGAGTTACATCGAGGAAGTTTACTCTTTTTAATTTTGTACAGACTGTAATTTATATATATATATAGCTGGGTTTCACGTGAATTTGACACCATTTGCTGCCAAAATACCAATATACAGTGTAACCCGGATATAAGAGACCCGGATATAAGAGAAACCCGAATATAAGAGAGATTTTCTATGGTCCCAAATTAGAGCCTGTGTTAATGTATATAAAATAAACCAAACCCGGATATAAGAGAAACCCGGATATAAGAGAAACCCGGATATAAGAGACTTCTTCTCCGGTCCCGACAACTCTCTTATATCCGGGTTACACTGTATAACAGTCGACTGATTAACAAAAATCTACAGATTCCTCCCATAATAGTGTCTGGTTTTTAATGTCCACTCGTATTTTTTCGCCTAGAATTCGATGGTGCCTCTGTGGTTTGTTCAAAAGGAACTGCTATTCGCCTATTTAATTAAATTAAACGACTGATGATTCTCACGTTTTAATTTTACTTCGAGATTGATGGGTTGTTGAGTCAAATGGAAATGTATTGATGCTGTCAAAGCGGCCAGTTAATCTCTTTCGTACTCAGACCTGTTTCATTCCGTCTGTTAGCAAAATGGTCATGGTGAATTTAAATCACCTGAAGAGAGCTTCCGTAAAATATCGTTTTAGGAGGAGGATGCTTCTGTATTCGACTAGAAACATTTGTGCTTATTTTACGAGAGTAAATAAAAAAACTGTTGCAGTTTTTTTGTGTATATATATAACTAGTGAGCCAATCTAAATGACTTGACTCACTTTATAGTCCACCAATAGAAGGTTAAACAATCAGAAGACGTAGAACATTCAATCCGTCGTGCATAAAGGCGGCCATTTTGTTCACTCTATCCGAATGTCCAGTCCAGCTTGACAGGCGAAGAGAAACAGAAGGACGAACTACGCTCTGCTACTTTAACCAAAATATCCACTGCTAACCTGAACAACGCCTTTCTACTGTCTCCGAAATATTCACTGCTAACCTCTGGATTCTATACTCAAAGACGACCGTCATCATGAACAACAAAAACTATCCCAACTTTCGCTATAATATATATTTTTACATTTGTCACTCTGCCTTCTGATTATGCGTTCTTATAGTTGGTATTATTCTGGTCACGTGATCGATGTTTGAACCTGATCCCGCCAGTTTCCTTGCTGCTGATCCAGTATAAACATGTCGGCTTCGCTAACTGTCCAGCTGTTAGTAAATTTTCTTTTTGTTATTTTTTCGTAAACCCGTCCGCCATCCATTTAAACATGCTCTCTAATTTATGCGTAATTTTCTTCTGTCTTTCTTGCCTTCAATCTGTCACGTGTGTATCAGATTTTCTAAGCCCTCTTTCCTTATTTTCTGCTAGAAATTTCAACTGATTTTCTGATTTTAATTATGTTTCCTTTTTTCGATTTTCTGAAGCAGTTTGTCATTTCTCACATGTTGGGGCCCATGGTATCTTCAACATCCTTCTGTAGAACCACATTTCTGTTGCTTCAAGTCTTTTCTTCATGTTTGGGGAGACTGTCCAAAATTCACTTGTTTATAAGAAGACAGTTATCACGTAACTGCTCACTAGTCTTTTCTCTGTTTCTTATGAATTTAAGTTTTCCGATACATTGCTTAGCTTTTCGAAGTCATCTTTGGCTATCCAAATGCGTATTCAGATTTCAATGTCGCACTTACCGTCCTCTGTTAAGACACTTCCCAGATGTTTAAATTTTTGTTCTGGTTTAATTTTGGTATCTCTGTTTTTTGGGGCTCATACATTTGCTAAAAGCCTTGCATTCTGTCTTCCTGCATTTGATGTTTAATCCTTTCATCTCACATTCCTCCACGGATTTCTGTAGATTTTTTTCTTATGAGACTGCCAATGATGAACCCCGGTAGGAGTTTAATTCTGTCAGAATCACCTCGCTGTATAGGTTGAATAAGTCCGGTGAGAAGACATATCCGTGTCTTAAAGCTGTCGATTTTTTTAATATTTGCTAAGCTCATTTCCTATCCGTTTGTAGATGATTTTAAGAATTCATAAGAGAATCCATTCGAGCCAATTTTAAAGCCAGTAATTAAAAAAAAAACATCTTTTGGTGCAGGCAAGTTCCCCATGGATTAGAAGGTCGATGCAATATCATCTTGTCACTAATTTCTCCTATTTTATTTTGTCAAATTAATTCAAGTTTATTTAATAGTTTATAAATTATCTCTAACCAGGGTAGGCAAAAAGAAAATATGTAATTATGCCTGAAAACAAAACGAAACCCTACAAGTTATTACTGGACCCTTTTTTTTCTTTAAATTTTCAAAAGCTTTTGCCAAAGCGTTAGGTATTTACTATGTCTCCCCACTAAGACGAGTTTTGACACAAGGTCGGTTTTTTAAGTGAGGGGCCCAAGCGCGTACACCTGGTCTAGGAACAAAAATTGCCCGAAACCTCTGCAGCTTCCGCAGCCGTCGGTTGCTTTGAACTCGGTGCGGGCACCGATCCCTATCTCTGATACAATCAGAGGGCTTAGGCTCGGGCAGCTGTTACCCAGGGCTAGGCACCTCTCAGTATAATTTTCCACAATTACGTCCCTTGTTCATCCAAGAGTGACGCCATATTGTTTTATTGTATTGTTCTACGACGCGTAATCATTAGCCGTCTTTTTATAATTTCAGAAGATTTTCACGAAAGTCAAACTCGCATATTTTTTGAGGTACGTCATAGCAAAACTTTTCATTATAGCTTCACAACCTGTCGAAGCTAGACGTAGGTCAGTAGAATTAGTTTCTCCCCTTGTCTTTCAATTTTTTAGCTCTAACCTGGACCGCAAGACACGGGATCCAAACCTTGACAATCATTTCTCAACCATAATATTTAACAAAACCAGCCGTTTTAAACATGTATCTTGTTTTATCCGCATGCCGTTAATTACCCATAGATGGGTACATATACTGACATTTATCAAGCCCCATTTATTACGACCCAGCTTCTTTTATTTACTTACCTTTCTTCACACTGAATACATCCTTCTCTGAATGTCCTCTTTATATCAAGATTGCGCAGTTCCATTTATTATATATATATATATATATATATATATATATATATATATATATATATATATATATATATATGTATATAGATATATAGATATATTTATTTATATATATATGGAAAATATACGGAAAAAACAAACAAAATTCCTAATATGCAATTATGCTGTTTTAATGTTAATATAATGTCAACGTCGGATAAGGTGGGGGCATCCATTTCAAAGAACACATAATTAATCAGTCTTACTCTTATGTCCATCGTCTTTTCATGTTGAATTGTATATAGTCTAATGTTAATTATGTTTTATGAATATGTCCTGAAGATGGTCTACTAGACCGAAACGTCCGACGTTGACATTATATTAACATTAAAACAGCATAATTGCATATTAGGATTTTTGTTTGTTTTTTTCCGTATATTTTTTCTTCATACTGTCGGATCTATATTCATATATTTGCTTACACACACACACACACACATATATATATATATATATATATATATCGGTTCACATCTCGCAGTCTTATATTTCTGATATTAAAATAAGCTTTGTATAGACAAAAAAAAAATAGAAAATGTATGCATTTCTTAATACTTTGCTTTGCTTTTGGATATGACTTTCGTTATTCCAATACGCCTACCTGTTTTGGTGACACATTTTTTCCTCCTCCGTTAAACTACTTCGTATATATCTAAATATCCGTAATAGCTTGATTATGGCATCTGTCATTCGTAGATGGCACTCTTGACTTTTCAACTTGCTAACAACCATACATTTTGTCTTTTATTAAAAATTAAACGGTTTGTATATAATATGATTTCATACGATTAAAAACATTCCTATACGTATCAATCCAAAAGATATTTGTCAAATAGCGTGTGGTAAAATGAAAATCTTCGTTCCAGAATATAAGACAGCTTAAAGCGTTGTAAAAAAGAAAAAAAAAGATGAAGATGCTAATATAGTGTGGTATAAGGAAAAAGAATGTTAAACACCTCGCAGTTCTGCAATAATAAGACAAAGTGAAATATAGCGAGGTATAAGTAAAACACTTCAGCTCAGAATGTTAAAGTTGTACTAAAAAGATGGAGACGCTCGTTAAATATAGTGTTTTATCAGGAAAAATAATTAAATGTGGAGATATTCGTTGAACGTCGTGTGGCAAAAAACTTAATGTCAGTATAGTTCTCTATATAGTAGCAGTCGTAGCACAGTTCTCCGCGTTACGTTTAGCAAACGGATTTGCTAAGCAATGCAATTAGGTTCACCGGTTGTTCTCTATTTATACTTGTCTATTTCATTTGCATATGATACTACACCCAGAATGTTAAACACATAAAAAAAATGAAGATTCTCGTCAAATAACGTGTTGCATAACGAAAATCCAGCATTAGTCTGAAGTAAAAAGATATTTTCTTAGGTTAAATTTCATCTCGGTTCTACGATTCCGTTTAACCCTGATGTTAATTATCAGGTGACCCCTAATAAGGGAACAAATCACTATCTTTTTTTTATTTTTTGCAGTAAGGGTCATCCTGTACAAGGCCCGGGGGGGGGCACTCAAGATGGAGGGTTACGTTAAGGGGTGTTTTATATGGATAGGAGAGTAAAATACCGATTGACTCTAGTCTTCCATGGGTTAAGATTGCAATAACCGGGGAAGCATCCTCTTGGGAGTATGTTCCATAGGGCAAGCGTTTCGCGGGTAGGAGCTGTTTGAATTGAATTACTTATGGCGGGAATGACGTTTTCTTTTACTATCTATCTGGCACGGTGGGTCCTAACCGTGAAGTTCAGACCAGGTGAAGCCAGGAGATGCAGTTCGTCCGAGCATTTTCCATGGTAGAAATGATAAAGCAGAGAGACTCGCCACATACCGCCTGTAAGAGAGAGGATAGAGTGTGGAAAATAATTCTGCCTACAATTCCAATCCTGACCATTGCACAACAGTGAGGTTCCCAACATATTCTTATTTATTTTTAATGCCATGTCTAATGTCGGGGGCAATGATCAAAGTGTGGTACGCTGCCTTTGTGAGCTTCCGAGTCGGCGTCTGTCAAACGCTCTGCATTAGCAGAGAGGAACCCGGACGAAGCTTTGCCGAAGGGCAAGGTTTCGTTCGGGGACGTAGACAGGGCCTGAATCCGTCAAGGCGGGTTCAAAATGGCTATATTTTTGGCCGAGCCTACGGGCTCGGGGATACCCACATTAAACCGGCCTTGTGCCACATTCTATCCTCGTGGGTGGATTGATGAATACTAACCTATTCTTATTTATTTTTAAGGCCATGTCTAATGATGACGTAGGTGATCATGGCTCTCCACGTAGTTCATTTGTTTGTTATCTGTGAATGACTTTCTGTGAGACATATTGTGATTCCATTTGTCGTTTTCCACGTTTTCGAATTTAAGATTTTCCATCTCTTGGACTGTTTCCTTCCCCTCAGCATAGAGTGTTCATTCTACGTTACTATTTAACCCATACCTGTGGGGAGTATAAATATATCCACGCCTTTTTCTACGGGCATCAGTACGAAAGTTAGCGCCACTGGCAAGCCCAGAATTTGAACTCTGTTCACCGATTGTACTTTCCGTGTCGATAGCCTCTACGTTAACCGTGAATAGAGTGTTCATTCTACGTTACTATTTAACCCATACCTGTGGGGAGAATAAACATATCCACGCCTTTTTCTACGGGCATCAGTACGAAAGTTAGCGCCACTGGCAAGCCCAGAATTTAAATTCTGTTCACCGATAGTACTTTCTGTGTCGATAGCCTCTACGTTAACCGTGAATAGAGTGTTCATTCTACGTTACTATTTAACCCATACCTGTGGGGAGAATAAACATATCCACGCCTTTTTCTACGGGCATCAGTACGAAAGTTAGCGCCACTGGCAAGCCCAGAATTTGAACTCTGTTCACCGATTGTACTTTCCGTGTCGATAGCCTCTACGTTAACCGTGAATAGAGTGTTCATTCTACGTTACTATTTAACCCATACCTGTGGGGGAGAATAAACATATCCACGCCTTTTCCAGGGGCATCAGTACGAAAGCTAAGCGCCACTGGCAAGCCCAGAATTTGAACTCTGTTCACCGATTGTACTTTCCGTGTCGATAGCCTCTACGTTAACCGTGAATAGAGCGTTCATTCTACGTTACTATTTAACCCATCCCTGTTAACCGTTAACCGTGAATCTGCATAAGGCACAACTCCCACCTAAAGTAGCATATCAGTTGGAATTCGTCTATACAAAGTAAATTGTAGTGTCGATTAAATGCTTTATTCTGCCGCCATTATTTCCATGACAAAAAAATTAGCGTTGCTACATTATATAGTAAGCTTCCGTGGTAAGGGAGCTTAAATATTCGTCCGAAACTAGTGCCTGTTTGAAAAATGTACAATTTCAAGCCAGTAGAATGATCTCAATCAACCATTCATAATACGACAAAATATATGACAGCAAGAGAAAAAATGGAAAAATGTTATTAATTTCATCTCTCCGAAGAAATCAGAAATTGGTTCCGATTTGAAGAACAAAGAAAATAGAGACGGTAGCACACATTGCCAGAATTATATCTTAGGATTTTTCTCATTGCCGAATTCGATTCACGTTCTGAATTAGGAGTTAAGTAATACCGAAAGCCAAGGACATGCATCTGTCAATGTCTGCAAATGATAGCCTTTCACTGACAGTTAAGTTTTCGGTACTCTATCTATCTATCTATCTATCTATCTATCTATCTATCTATCTATCTATCTTTGTTCATATCGATCTATGTCTATTTGTTCATATCTATCTATCTATCTATGCCTATTTGTTCATATCTATCTATCTATCTATCTATCTATCTATCTATCTATCTATCTATCTATCTATCTTTGTTCATATCTATCTATGCCTATTTGTTTATATCTATCTATCTATCTATCTATCTATCTATCTATCTATCTATCTATGTAACATATTCTGGTCATTATCTATCTATCTATCTATCTATCTATCTATCTATCTATCTATCTATCTGTCTGTCTATCTGCCTATCTTTGTTCATATCTATCTATGTCTATTTGTTCATAGCTATCTATCTATGCCTATTTGTTCATATCTATCTATCTATCTATCTATCTATCTATCTATGTCTATTTGTTCATATCTATCGATCTATCGATTTATCGATATCTATCTATTCGTTCATCTCTATCGATATCTATTCGTTCGTATCAATTTATCTATTTATCTATGTCTATTTGTTCATCTCTATCTATCGATATCCATTTGTTATCTATATATCTATGTCTATTTGTTCATCTCTCTCTCTCTCTCTCTCTCTCTATCTATCTATCTATCTATCTATCTATCTCTCTCTCTCTATCTCTCTATCTATCTATCTATTTAACGGCTCTCAGTTTTCGGGTAAAAGTACTTTTCGTTTCTACCTAACCGAAATACATAAAAGCACATCTGCAAAAGTCACACAGTTTATAATTACACAATTTGGTCATTTCGGACTCAGTGATATTTTCTTTCTATTAAACGGTTCTTTATATCTGCTTCATGGTGTCCCTTTTAACCAGAGTACTTTTCCGGTACTTCATAAATCACAAGAAACTGACATTTGAGGTTACAGGTATCGATGTTTGTATATATAGTGTTTGTTCATATATTTAGCTTGGGGAAAATGCACTTAGCTTTATATATATATATATATATATATATATATATATATATATATGTGTGTGTGTGTGTGTATATATATATATATATATATATATATATATATATATATATATATATATATATATATATGTAAGTAAATATGGATATAGATCCGACAGTATGAAGAAAAATATACAGAAAAAACAAACAAAAATCTTAATATGCAATTATACTGTATTAATGTTAATATAAAGTCAACGTCAGACGTTTCGGTCTATTTTAGACCATCATCAGGACATATTCATTAAACATAATTAACATTAGAACATATAAAATTCAACATGAAAAGAAGATGGACATAAGAAGCACAACTAATCCAAACAGATAACTGAAATTTTTATATAAGATCAGCGTTCCGCTTAAATATGATCACATCGTCGTCACGTGGGAGATGTTGTGAAAACGTATTCGAAGATGATTTCCAAATATTAAAATATTAAAAAAGCCGATTGAACTAATAATAAATATGGCGACAGAGATGAGGACAATACTCCGAATAATGTAAATAATGTACATAATACCACATCTCAGAAATATAGACAGATACTGAAAGGCCGAAACGTTGTAATAAATATGGCGACAGAGATGAGGACAATAGTCCGAATAATGTAAATAGTGTACATAATACCTCATCTCAGAAATATAGACAGTTACTGAAAGGCTGCAACGTTGTAATAAATATGGCGACAAAGATGAGGACAATAGTCCGAATAATGTAAATAATGTAAATAATATACATAATACCTCATCTTAGAAATATAGACAGATACTGAAGGCGTTAAAGCCATATGTTGAAATGTTATTAGGTGAAGCATTGGTAACTATTATTAATCCTTGTGTAGTATTTCTTTCATCACATTTTTAGCTGCTTTTAATTGCAACTATTCAATCTGCATCAACTACTAATCAGGTAATATTATGCTGAATTTTTATTCTCAAACATGATTAATTCTTTACTGAAATATCCTTATCATCAGACAATATCTCTATCATCAAACATTCCACCTTGCTTCGTTTCATTTTTTCTGTTTGCCAATCCCAGGAAAATTGATATAGCGAAATTTCCTTAAAGAATTTATCGAACGAAAAGCATTATTGTTTCTTTTTTCTCTGTTTACCAAATGTTATATAATCTAATCCTCTTGAGAAATGAAACGCAAGAAATTTTTGCATAAAACTAAAAAAAAAAAGAGAAATTGTATTCGCATTATTCCTGACAAAAATGATCCTGTTTCGTTTAATCGATTTTATTTTCTTGAAAAATTATTTTTTGGAAAACATAACTGGTCTAGAATATTAAGAGAATACCAAAGCGAGAATGTTACAAAGACAAATACAGGAATCATTTCAGACAATATAAAGAGCCAAATTTCCTCTGAGTAACTGGCTTCCTTTATTAACGAATGGCTGAAGAAAAAGGCGCATTCTTTCCCATAACACTGTTGGACCAAGGCCGTTCACAATTCCCAAAAGGGACGTATAAACTGTAAATCATTTGTGATGATATACTTTAGGGATTGTTGCATCGTCCAAAACTGTCAACTTTCCGAATTGTTTCGCTCCATGTCACAGTCTTTACTTGGTTCACCGTTTCAGCATTGGAAGATGTCATCGAACCAATATCGAAATCGATCATTGTAACTGAATGCACAATTTAACTGAAAACTGCCACGAGTTCATAGAAATCGAACGAAATCCATTTGTAAAGGAGGCTGTAAAATGACGGAAACTTTGCTTCAAATCCATATATAAATTGCGATCAAGACAAAGAAAATAATTTGATAGCTTAATGAGGCAATGAAGTTTTATGAATAAAATATTTTGTCAAACATACTGGACACGTTTGCATCAACTTAATTACTAGCTGAGTAAATGATATACAAATAGATCTAAATAGTCATTAATTTTGCCTTATATGACCATTCTATTTTTGCTTAAATAGTCATTAATTTTGCCATATATGAACATTCTATTTTTGCTTAGACATTAATTTTGTCTTATATGACCATTCTATTTTTGCTTAAATAGTCATTAATTTTGCCTTATATGACCATTCTATTTTTGCTTAAATAGTCATTAATTTTGCCTTATATGACCATTCTATTTTTGCTTAAATAGTCATTAATTTTGTCTTATATGACCATTCTATTTTTGCTTAAATAGTCATTAATTTTGCCTTATATGACCATTCTATTTTTGCTTAAATAGTCGTTAATTTAACCTTATAGTGATTTTCCAAGTGTAGCTTAGATGTGGCACACGGCCGAAATTATGAGGATCGAACTTACTACTCAGTCGTAACTGTTCTAGCGAGACAAGCTTGCTAACCATTACCCGACCCAGAGGTGCCCAAATTTGTCCTTATAGTGGCCATTCAACGAGATGTGACGCATTTTGAATTGTCTCCCCTGTATATTCTTTTGACCCGTAAGCGATCATGGCACTTCATAGATTCCTTCCGCTTATTATATGGTTATTACCATGGTTATTACCATGTTATTACCATGGTTATTACCATGCATTGATAGAAAATATAGGGAAGTGGTTTCTCATTGACTTTTCCGCAGATTGTAATTCAGTTTTCTAAATTTCTTAGTGTGCGTCTCCATGGGCGCACGAGCGTATGTATGAGTGAGAGAGAGATAGAGATAGAGAGAGAGGTAGTATATATCTGAGTGTGTTTTCTCGCCCGCGTGTGTCCCCAGCTGATTGTGCGCGCGCGAACCCATAAATGTGCGTATTTGTGTGTCTGCGCTGCCGCGAGAATGTATGTGTACAAATGTGTGCCTGTGCGCGCTTGTGTAGGTGTGCCCCCGTGTGTATGTATCTGTGTGTGCGCCTGTGAATATGATGCTTGCGTGTGTGTTGGGGGGGTGTTAAATAAGACTGATAGGGGAAAATATCTTATCAAAATAGATTCATTTTATATCCAGTAGACGTTAACGGCCTCAGTAGGTAAAGCGCACACACACACAGACACACACACACACACACACACACAAAGAAGATTTCTGTGTATAGCATCCTTAGAAGAATCCTGAAGAAACGCAGTCTGCGCAGCTTTTCCATTTTGTCATTCGTTGGGACACTACATCCTACTAACAGGCATATGTGAGGAAGACCGACTTTGTGGTGACTTTAATATTCACCACACATACATCGAATACCTCTAACTACGTATGACACACGGTTGTGCTACATAAGGTGTCCAGCTATGGAATCACTAGAAAAGTTTTCTCAATTAACAAGTCTTTAATAACAGATAGATCCCTAAAATAAAGCCTTGTTAATGGACAGTCGTCCGAGGTTAATTTCAATTCAAGCGTACACTTTTATCACTTTTAAGTTCTAATATTTTCTTTTTTATGGGGGGGAGGTAATCATGCAAGGCCGTAAAGCCACTAAGGCGCAATAGGTGACTCAGTATTAATTAAATAAGTGAAAACAAACATTATGGATGAGTTAGAAAAGTAGCAGCATAATTGATACAGCAGATAACGATTGACATTGCATTTAAATTTTTGATGATCAAATTTGTCTGGAAAGCATGGAACCGGAAGAGAGTTCAAGAAGAGATAAGTGAAAGAAAAGAAACTGTTAGTATAGAAATCTTGGTTACATTTAGCCAATTCAACTGTTAACTGATAAGACCTAGCTGCCAATCTAGAGCTGCCCTCATATACATAAAGTTTAGTTACCATAGCGAATAGTTCAAAGGGACAAGGCATCTAAATTACGGAGGTGAGAAAGTGAATGAGACCGAAACGCCAGATCAGGACCTATAATATTGCTAATTCTTCGTTGTATTTCATCTAGAATCTATAGGTCTTTGCTGAGAACAGTGTAGTTCCAAGGATAGAGTCAAGGAGATCCCTGCATAAGTATAAAAAGATCTGGAAGAGTGGCCGTTCTGGACTAATTTCATTTCAGGATATGATAACAGAGATTGAATCAGTTCAAACATTCGTCAGGAAATAGCGAAGACTTTCAACTTCTGAAAAAAGGCCAGTATGCTAAACTCTGTAAAACGCTTTCGAAATCTCCAAAGAAACAGTCCGAGCTTCTCCAGTCTTATCCAAAGCTTCATAGACTCTTTCAGCGATGGTACATCAGCAACTGACCAAGAGGAGCGAAAGCTATATTGTTTTTAAAGGAAACACTTAGTATGTGAGGCGCTTAACCAATTTAGATTGGATTAGGGCCTTTAATAAATTACCAGAAGTGGTAGAAGGCTCCTAGTTTGAAGGGATAGACACCTGAGTTCTTAAAGAGTAGCACAACAGAGGAGGATTTACAACAGCAATAAAGCCAGAGGCAATGAGAAAACAGGTGCCAGTTCGGGAGCACATTTTTATGGAATTTCACAAGAACAACATCAGGTCCGCATGATGTGTGAGGATCCACATTAGAGATGATAGCAGAAGCTATGGAAGGATTTATATTAATATCACTCAACGGAGACTGTTCTGAAAGAGATGTCAGGCAAAGATACTTCAGATCAGTCAAGAATAGAGTTTGCCGATAAATTTCGGGCAAAATAATGTGTTTTAGCACCAGGAATGTTAACACCGCAAATTGGCTAAACAGATAAGGAAGAGAAAACGTGCTCTTACTTAATACACTCGCCCCAAAGTCACCAATTCCCGACTGTTATAACCTAGGGAAGGTTACTGCATAGAATAATTATAAGAAGGTTGGTATTAAACGATATTACTTAGGACAAGAACAACACGTATAAGATTCGCCAGCGGAGCGTAGTAGTAGTCAACTGCTAGAAGTGGGTCAAGTGAATTCCACAATGAATCTCCAACTGCAGGATATCTGCCAAACCTCCCAGGTGGTCAGATGTGGCACAAGTCCGAATTTAATGTAGATTATGCGAGCCCGTTAAGTCCGGCCAAAAGTTCCCCGTAGACTCCGTATAAAATGGGGTTGGGTAGCTGTTCCCGAGACGAGACTCAGCCCTTCAACATAACCTCCTCGTCTGGTGATCCTCTCTTCCCAGTCGCAAAGAGTTTGACCAGCACTGCCGGAGGCAAATCTCCAACTTCAGGGTATCTACCAACGTCCCAACGCAGCCAGATGTGGCAAAAAGGCTAACTTAATGTGGAGTATCCGAGCCCGAAGACTCGGCCAAAATTCCCCCGTTAATCCGGGGTCGGGTAGCTGACACGAAAGTCTCCCATTCGACATAGCCTCATCTGGAGATCCTCCTTGCTTGGAGACAAAGGCTTTGACCAGCACGGCTGGAGACGGATCTCCAACCGCAGACCAACATACAGTATTTACTACTATTTATGTGAATGGGGACATACTCATTATCGTCCATAGGTAGGCTGCAACACCGAACAAAACTACAACTTGTCCGCAATGTGGCAAGAACGCTCCGTGTTAGCTGAGTTGCCAATCCATGCTAGGAAACCTAAACTACCCTGCGGATTAACCTGTAGAGAAATGGATTCACGCCTTTCGGAATGGCATTTTTGCGAAAGCGAAAATCAACGTAGCAGACGCGACCGGAATTAGAACTCTGCTCTCCGCTTTCATTTAATGCAACGATAACAGATACGCTACCCGTATCTTTACTAATCGGCTTTTAAAACACAATTGATGTTAACACAGTTCTGGCGGTTACTACACACTGCAAGTCTTTCCTACTTAGAAAAAGATACTTGCTTTCCAAGCGATAATACTATCAACGGGGTCAGAGTGCAGCGGATACTTTTCAAAATCATGTTTTAAAATCAGAAATGATTCAATAGTTGGTTGATTGCGATAGTTACGTGACAAGTAATCTCGGATACTTTCTTACTACAACAGATTTCGTTAGAAAATATTTTAATTCTAGTTTCAATAATCTTGACATTTTTAGTGGATCCGATAAAAATCAAAATTTTAATTACAATTAATTGCAAAAGATTTCTCCCCAATTGACAGCAATGTCAATTTTTCTCGCAACGTTTATTTTAACATAATTGATATTTAAACTAGCTAGCGTGATCTTCTGCGCGGACGAGAGATGAGGTTTTGAATTGCAAATGGTTATAATGACCTAAAAGCGGTAGGTTCCGTTTACATTTACATACTTGAAGACCAAACATGATTGCCACGCAAGTAGCCGAAGTAGAGTTCCACAAGCCAGGAGGGAGTGAAAAAGAAGACTGATAGCCTAAAACTTAGGGTTACATTTAGCCAATTCAACTTCAACATAATGAAACCTTGCCGCCAATCGAGTACTGCGTTAAAATTTATAGTCGAGGGATCACAAAGGAAAGTTCATCAGAATAATTACAATGAAAGTCTTTATAAAAAAACAAAAGCCATGGGAAGCTACATGAGGACAGGCAGGTCAAGACACACACACACATACAGACACACACATACAAACATAGACACAAACACTCATAGACACACATATACAGAAACATACACACACACGTGCATATATATATATATATATATATATATATATATATATTTTTGTTTAAAATATGATTCCTTCGCTACATAAGAGTTCTCATGTTTCAAAAACGAGAGCCGGAACCATCCAAATAATTATTAAAAATTAAGTTGAATTGTGGTGTTTTAGTCGTTTCATTTTCAAGCGAAATTTTAGGCCTAAAATTTCGCTTGAAAATGAAACAGGACTAAACACTGGCCAATTCAACAATCTTTAAACAAAATTCAACTTAATTTTTAAACAAAAAATATTATTTTAATAAAGCTCTACTTCTGTATGGAGCACTATCTTCTTAAAAATAAAAACAAAATACTAAAGAACCCCGGATTATGCACCCAATGTGTTCTTTTCTGTTTTCTGCATGTGTGTATATTATATATTTATATATATATATATATATATATATATATATATATATATGTATGTGAGTGTGTATATTATGTATCTATTCATATACAAATACATTAACAATATATCAACTTAAAGAATTGTATAACATCTATTCCAATTGTTTTTATTTTTTAGTTGTGCAGGCTCGGTTCATATTTGATATAAATGCAGATAAATTCCTCATTTCTTTATTAAAAACAAAAAAAACATTTATTTACATGCATAAACTTCATAAATATAAGCAAATAAAATTTAAAGCGATCATGAGATAACGATATATATATAACATCGTAAAGATCTTCTCCCACCACACCATAAACAGTTCATTTATTTATTCCTTTAAATGTATTTTCAGTTTGCACTACATAGGGATAACAACGCAAAGGCTAGATGCTAGAATAAAACAACACGTTCCTTGCGAAAATCCGAAACCGAAGTACACTCCCTCGGACATTCTGACCAATACGTATGGGTCTTCAATCGCAGAACACCTTATAAATAGCCATAATTGTGCTGTTAGTTTTAGTGCGGACATTTTTACCATCCTTAGCAAGTCCCACTCAAATTACCACCTAAAAGTGTTGGAGGCCATCTTTATTCTATCTTTAAAGCCTTCCCTTTGTAAACAGAAAGACTTTATATTAGGCCTCCAACTAATTACCATTTAATTTTTTTTCTTCGCACCAATAAACTTTGTCCATTTTTTTTTAATTACTATATTTATAGTTATTTAAATTATTTATAATTTATTCTATTTACCTCGATTTGGCTCTGTTGAGCGAGGTACGAGACCGGTTAGCTAGTCCGTTTTTCATTTTTACTTTTTATTATCATGAGTGGTAATAATAAAACTAATTTTGACTGTTCATGGCAGTGATAAAATTTTGTACCACAAAGCATATTTTAAATAAATATATATATATATATATATATATATATATATATATATATATCAAGAAATGTATTGAGTAATTTTAAGGCAAAATAGAAATTTGCGTCAAGGTTCTACAAACGTATCACAATTCATGGAAGATTTTCTGTTATCAAAATGTGGGAGGTTTAAAATCAAAGATGTTTGAAACGAATATAGATGAATTTGGCTAGATTGGATAGCTTATTTCAAAAATTGTTTTAAAAAAATTTGAAACTACCAGCGTGTCTCGTTTAAGCGCAGGTGTCGTCACAGCGTCAAAGAACGCGTCTCAAACTTATACATTTTGTTTTACAATTTATCTCTCTCTCTCACCCTATCTATCTATCTATCTATCTATCTATCTCTCCCTCTCTCTCTCTCTCTCTCTCTCTATATATATATATATATATATATATATATATATATATATATATATATATATATATATATATATGTGTATGTGTGTGTGTGTGTATTGACATTGAGCCTTTAGTGTATTTTTATTTGTACGCACACATTATATATATATTGTTATGGTCCGGTTCCTTGTACCACGGTGATAGTCCAAGGTAGAACCAATAAAGAAGAACTCGAACACGGATATTGAATAACACAGATATATTACAAACAGGAATATATACAGAGAAGTAGAAAGTGTTAGTACGAACAATCAGGTTTAGTAGTAATTGTCTGAAGGCGACTCTGTTTCGGACTGCCTCTGACTCGACTGCCTCTGACTCGCTCGCTCTGACTGACAGACTCTTGACAGATTTCAGACTGAATAGTATTTAGTCACCACCCCCACGAGGGCATCATGTGGCACAAGGCCGGTTTAAAGTGGGATCTCCAAGGCCGTGGGCTCGGCCAAAAATATGCCCTTTGAACCCGTATAAACGGGTTCAGGTTCGGTTTACCTCCCCGAAAGAGACTCCGCCCTTCGGCGTAGCGTCGTTCGGGTTCCTTCCCGCCCGAAGGCAGAGAGTTCAACCGATCAGCCGGTCAGCCGGTCGCCCGACTTCGGACTGAACTCCCTGCTTCCTCTTGAGGCGCAGTATTTATTACGTATGGAATGGTCCATTGTGTTATTATGGGTAAGGTCCCATATATATATATATATATATATATATATATATTGTATTTAGGCAGCATTCTTTCATTAATGCATCTTCCGTTAAATAATATAGACAAGTTTTGTCAATTTATTTTAAGTAAATTCCTTTCATATTGTCGAATAAGCTTTTTAGTATTATCACAGAAAAACGAAAGAAAATCGCCATGTTGATACATGTTTTTATTGTTAATCCTGTCTAAGCTTTCGACTTACATAAACCATCATCAGAGATTTTTCCGTATTATTTAACGAAACACACACACACACACACACACACACACACATATATATATATATATATATATATATATATATATATATATATATACACGCACACACCATATACGGGGTGTATCAAAAATAATTTTGCAAACTTTGACGGTGGGTTCATCACGCCAAAAAAGACAATAGTCAATGAAAATATATGTCCACAAATCCTTCGTTTCTGGGTTATTAATTTTAAATTTTTACGGTAGATGTAAACTTAAAAATTAATATATGTCTATATCTCTCGGATGAGGTATTATGTACATTATTTACATTATTCGTACTATTGCCCTCATCTTTGTCGCAATATTTATCACAACGTTTCGGCCGTTGTACGCTCCGGTGTTCTTCAGGTAGTTGGAATGTCGAATCGAACCCTTAATTTCGCTCACTGGTGTAGACTGTTCTAGTTCCACGTGCCATGTTTGATGGATCTAAATTATCAGTTATTTCCTGTTAATTTTCCCTCTGAACGTTCTCCACTTCCTTAACCGGGTATTGAACTCACACTCTTAGTGTACAACGGCCGAAACGTTGTGATAAATATGGCGACAAAGATGAGGACAATAGTCCGAATAATGTAAATAATGTTTAAAATTAATGACTCAGAAACGAAGAATTTGTGGACATATGTTTTCATGGAATGTTGACCTTCGGTTGTGGGTTCCTCACACCAAAACTAATTAAAATCTCTGTGTAAACATGTACATAATGCATTTGATGTCCCTGAATACAGTAACATATGACAAATGTTCAAAATGTCTTCCACTTGCTTCAGCCCACACCCGTCAGATCATTGACTGGCGGACCCTTTCAAATACTCCTGCACGGTGCCGCATAGTTTTGCAGGTGCCCATATCACGCTGATAAAGTTTTTCTACATTCTTAAAGTCTGCTGCATAAAACAATTGTTTCACTTGGCTCCACAGGTAAAAATGCAATAGATTGATGTTGAAATAATGTGCCGGTCATAGAACCGTTCCTCAACTACCTATTCATTGTTTTTATGGTAGATATTCGCCAGTGCATCGTCGACAATAGGACTAAAATGTGCTGTAGCTCCACCATGCACGAACCACATGCATCCTTTCGTCGTCTTCTTCTATATCCTTCGTCGTCGTCATCGTCGTCTTCTATATGCATTCATCGTCGTCGTCGTCGTCTTCTATATGCTTTCATCATCATACTTCTATGTCCTTTCATCATTGTCATCTATATCCTTTCATAGTCGTCGTCTTCTATATCCTCTTCGCATTAATCGGTGTACTTCCTCTAGCAGGTCTGGAAGCGTGTTTGAAGTTCCTGTAAGACGTACTCCTTTAAGACGTTTAAGAGAATATATGGACCTGTGATACAGTCACTTATAATTCCAGACCATACATTAATTGCAAGCTGATGCCTGTTTCGAGTCTGAATTGTACCAAGAGGATTCCGAACAGTCCACAGTTGTTGGTGATTCCATCTCTTCCAAATGTTACCTCAAGTGACAAACAACGGATCGGCAATTTATGCAATAAACCATCGTCAAAAGTTCTCCCGTGGTGTGTAATCAGAGTATGAACGACCCTGCATACGTTGCAAATAAAACTTATAGAGGAGTTGCTCTTGACGTACCCTCCTTGCGGTACGAGGAGATGTACGCCATGCTAAGGCCACTTGACGTGTGCTGAGACCTCGATCGCCTCCGGCAATCTGTAGAATGTATTCATCGTGGTCAGGCGTAAGAGCAGGTCTGTCTTCCTCGACCCATAGTTTTAGGTGTCACTGTCTCAACAACGCGCGGATAAACAGCAACAAAGGTTGGATAACTTTGGTCTGAAAACGCAAGCTGATACAGCCGTGCATCCACGCGTCAAGTACAATTTGCGCAGCCGTATATACAAATTATTTCTGTCTATTCACGATATGAATATCCTGCTATTGCTAAACGAAACACTTCTTAGTTAAGTCAGTACTACATTAAACGCGGAAAAACACTAGCAGTAGGTTGCCATTTCTTTCCGCGGTACACTGGTTGCCAACCAAGACTAAAGAACCCAATCTGTCCTGCTATTCAACCCACAGCTGGGGGAGAAGATTCTGATTCATATCTTTCGAAGAGTTTTTGTGTGTAAGTGAATCTAAAGAACTGGACTGGAATTCAAGCATATGTAGTTCACTGTTTAAAAAACTGCGTCCATTCAAACATGGATATACAAATAAATAACAATAACATAGGAATTATGTATATATATATATATATATATATATATATATATATATATATATATATATGTGTGTGTGTGTGTGTGTGTGTGTGTGTGTGTGTGTATGGAAATATGTCATTCGTTTATTAGACATTAAATTACTTCACTTAGTATCCGCCATAGTTTACCTTGACTTTCAAAATTAGCCTGAAGAATATTTGTGGAGAGTTCTTAAATTTAAAACTTTGAAACCCAGCGATATTTTTTTTGTTACTTCTGTTTATAAATACATGCTGCAAAATCAAATTCTTGCATTAACCTTGATAAAATCCAGAGAGCAGAATGAGAGAGAGAGAGAGAGAGAGAGAGAGAGAGAGAGAGAGCGAGCGACCCGGAGGTAACAGTGAGGTCCTGTATTAAGGAAATACTTTCAGTCCTTCTTCTATTCCCCATTTATTAAATACGAGAGCCGAACAAATATGGACAATCAAACTGTATTGGAATTCTCCCCTGGAAAGTAATTTAGAGAATTTCAGGAATTTTGCTCGTGAATATGGAAATAATTCATGGATTAAGAAACATTTTAAAGAAATCATCATATCTTCCGTTGACCTTTCCATTCGCTATCTTCTGCTATCTTTGAACGGTAAATCTTGATTCCCTATAAAACGGATAATATGGAGAGATTGAATTTGCGAAATCCTTACTAAAATGAAGTTTGGAGAATACCACTTTCTTTTATTTGCCCACATAAGTAGCTTGTATTATTTACGCTATTCTTATTTCTCTTATGAATTCCTAGTCGTTTTACCTTTCTTATAAATTTATCTTCGTCTTGATCACTCTTTCGTCATCTTCTTGTTCATCTTTTCGTCGTCTTCTTGTTTATCCTTTCGTCGTTGTCTTCTATATCCTTTCATCGTCGTTTTCTATATTTTTTCGTCGTCGTCGTTGTCTTCTATATTCTTTCGTCGTTGTCGTCGTCTTCTATATCCTTTCATCGTTGTCTTCTATATCCTTTCATCGTCGTCTTGTATAACCTTTCGACGTCGTCGTCGTCGTCTTCTATAACATTTCGTCATCGGCGTCGTCTTCTATATCCTTTCGTCGTCGTCGTTTTCTATATGCTTTCATCGGCGTCGTCGTCGTTTTCTATATGTTTTCATCGCCGTCTTCTATATCCTTTCATCGTCGTCATCTATATCCTTTCGTCGTCTTCTTCTATATCCTTCGTCGTCTTCTATATGCTTTCATCATCATTCTTCTATGTCCTTTTTTCATCGTCTTCTATATCCTTTCATGGTCATCTTCAATATCCTTTCATCGTCGTCGTCGTCTTCTATATCCTTTCATCACCGTCGTCGTGTTCTATATCATTTCATCATCGTCTTGTACATCCTTTCATCGTCATCTTGTATATCCTTTGATCATCGTCTTCTATATCCTTTCATCGTCGACGTCGTCGTGTTCTATATGCTTTCATCATCGTCTTCTATATCCTTTCATCGTCGTCGTCGTCGTGTTCTATATGCTTTCATCATCGTCTTCTATATCCTTTCATCGTCGTCGTCTTCTATATCCTTTCATCTTCGTCGTCGTCGTGTTCTATATGCTTTCATCATCGTCTTCTACATCCTTTCGTCGTCGTCTTCTATATCCTATCGTCGTCGTCGTCTTCTTCTCTATCCTTTCGTCGTCGTCGTCGTCGTCGTCTTCTATATCCTTTCATCGCTGTTTTCTATATTCTTTCGTCGTCTTCTTCTATATCCTTTCATCGTCGTCGTCGTCTTCTATATCCTTTCATTATCGTCTTCTATATGCTTTCACCGGCGTCGTCGTCGTTTTCTATATCCTTTCATCGTCATTTTCTATATCCTTTCATCGTCATTTTCTATATCCTTTCATCGTCGTCGTCTTCTATATCCTTTCTTCTATATCCTTTCTGATTCGTTCATCATTCTTCATCACATTCTTCGTTTGCCATCTATCTACGTCTTCTTCTGTCATTTTGCCTTCCACCCCTTTTCCTCTTCTTTGTTTCTTCCTGGCTGTCTTCTTCTGCTGTCGCTTATCTTCTTATTGTCTTCTGTCATCATCCTTCTTCTTTTGGTATAACTCTTCACTTAACTTTCCTCATCTTCACTTGTCAACTTCTTGTTCACCTCCTCTTTCTTGGTGGTGTTCATCTTTCACCATTCCTCTCCCAGTTTTATCATTGTTATTCTTTTTTTTCTATCATCTTTCTCTTCTTTTTTGTTATCTTTCTTTTATCACTTTTCTTTTCTCTTTTGTCACCTTTATTCTTTCATCAATTTTCTTTGTCTTTATTTTTTTGTCATCTTTATTTTTTGACATTTTCTTTCTCTTCATTTTTAGTCATTTATCTTTTTTTTGACATTTTCTCCTCCTTTTGTTATCATATTTCTTCTTATTATTTTGTTCAGCTTTCTTCGTGGTCGTCGTGTTCTATATGCTTTCATCATCGTCTTCTATATCCTTTCATCGTCGTCGTCGTGTTCTTTATGCTTTCATCATCGTCTTCTACATCCTTTCATCGTCGTCTTCTATGTCCTTTCATCGTCGTCTTCTATGTCCTTTCATCGTCGTATCATTATTTTTTTTTTTACTTTTCCTCTTCATTTCTCATTTTCTTTCTCCCCCTCCTTTTCTTTTTGTTCTATTTCCGCCGTTCCCCTTCTTCTTTTTTCATGTTTCCTTTTCTTCTTGAAACTTCAAGAAGGTCTAAAATTTAAATATAATAAAAAAAAAGGGAGCTTTATTTATTTATTCAAGGAAAATTGCTATTAAGAATGTACGTGTTGCCTCAACATTCCAGCATCCTCGGATTTATTGAAAAATTCACAGAACAAATAAATCTAGTATTCAATTTGGTCATGGCAAGAGAAATATTCACCCGAAAGGAAGGGTTATGGCCTTGTTCAAACCAATCTCGCTGCAATTAGATGTGATCTAATTTGCTCTCAAATAGCGAACTTGTTAAGAATGGTCCACCACATAATCTTCCTAACAGTCGCTATATTGATGTTCCTTTATAGATATTTACTATCCTTAACAAAGTCTGACAAAAGACCACAAGTGAGAATTGAGCTTACTGTATTATTGTCCTACTGTAATGGAGTGGTTTGCAGTAGGTAGCTAAAACGAACTGACTGTATTTGGATTAGACTAGCCAAAGCCCACAAAAGTAAACGACCTATTAAATGAATCGAGAGATGTTATCTAATCTTCGCTATACGACAGGGATCCTATAGTTATAGCCAAAGCATACAGCAATATTGAAATTTACTCTGGCTTCTACATTCAGTCAAGAATCTAGCAAAACTTCACAGGTCTTAATGTATATCTTGGATAATTTCTTCTTTTTTTTTTAAATGCTTCTTTCTCTTTCAGCTTACCAAATTCTTCTAAAGCATTTCATATATTTTAGTTTTGATTTTCTTTAAATTTCTATCTAAAGATTTGCATCATTAAAGAAATATATATATATATATATATATATATATATATATATATATATATATATATATATATATATATTTCATTGAAAACGGCAGACAAGGTGCTTTTATTTATTGTTTTATACAATTTCTCAAGCGATCTAATATTTTTTTTCTTTTCGGATGATAAATTGTATAAAAAACTGTCCGAATGTTCTTTTTTATCCGAGCGCTTTCGGCTATACATTTAGCCATTTTCAAGGATTATATTATATTATAATTTAACTAAATAAAAGCGCCTTGTCTTTCGTTTTTTCAATGAAATGTGCCTGAAAGATGGATTGCTGCTTAAATACACACACACACACACACACACACACATATATATATATATATATATATATATATATATATATATATATATATAGATAGATAGATAGATAGATAGATAGATAGATGGAGTCAAAACACTATGCAAATGTAAAAATATTTTTTAATACCAGAAATATTTTTTTTAAGAAAAATGATTACTCGCAATACATTATTACAAAACATTACTAACTATACATTTAAAAAAACATTACCAGTAATATATTTTTTTAAAAAAGTTACTAGCAATAAAAATCATGTCGGCATTAAATGACCCATTATGGTTTAAATGCCGTAAAACAAAACAAGCCAACCTTGAGTCTCTGACAGGAGTAATTGTAACTCTAAGGCCGAACTCTTTTTTTTTCAATGCAGAATAAATAACTTTCCTATGCAGTCCCTCACCCTAACGACTATGTTTTAATATTAATTCAAATGTGGGTAGGGGATGCAAACATACCCAGATCAACCTATGTTAACCCCGCTCTCCCAAAGGATCTTTTAATCCTCATGTATATGAGTGAGCTTGCCTTGGTACCCTAGGTCTCTAGCCCGTACGATGTCTCAAGGAGTTCCAGGCAGACGAGACACAATCACTCGCCTGAATCTTTTCTGGGTTATTTGTTCCCTCATTAAGTATGCCGGAAGCAGATGTTTACAGGGTTTGGGCGTGATCCGCCTGATAGGTATCCGAGCCTTTGAGTACCTTCGAGGGAGGCTACCCTATCAGCAGGTGTATAGTACCGGGTTTAATGTACTGCCATATGGTAAGTGGTTTCTGGACCTTGCAGTAGTCTCTGACAGGGCATCTAAATGCCGTGATGATGGGTACTGTTACGGCAGTATCTTCCTGCGAGTCATCTGAGGTTATTTATGCGTACATCTTCAAAAGGGGGCTATCTCACTGCCTACTCGTCATCCAACAAACCAAGAAAAAAACATGAAAGTGATCAAATTGAAAACAAACAAATCTAGCAATCCCAACCTCAAGCGAAAAGTAAAGATAGGTCTGCCTTCTATACCAATGAGAAGAAGTAGAACTCCATCTTCATCAGGCTAAACATAACCACCTATTCCTGTCTAAAACCGGTATCAATTCCTCAATGTCATTTCAGAAACTCCCAATTCCCGGCTACTCACCCATTATAACAAAATGCAGTCATGTTACCAAAGAAATCCTCCCGTTTCGCAATACTTCGCCCAGCTTTTCGAATGCATCTTTGGCCATCCCAATATGTCTGCTGATCTCAGTGTCGCATTTACCGTCTTCTGTCGAGATGCTTCCCACTTATTTAAACTTCCGCGTCTGCTTGATTCTAGAGTTCCCGACCTTCAGATCGTATTTCGGGCTCATCCTTTTACTGATCACCATGAACTCCGTTTTCTTGCAGTTTATGCTTGGTCCCTTCTCACTCTCCATCGCTACCGTCTGTTGGATATTTTGTAATTTCTTTTCCGTTAGGTGTATAATATCGGGTCTATTGTACTGCCATTTTGTGAATGTATTCTGTACCATACAGTAGTCCCCGGTGGGGCCTCTCGATGCCATTATCATGGGTACTGTTGCGGCAATATCTCCGGATGAGTCAAGCCAGGTTATTTATACGTTCATCTCCAATGGATTTATGTCTCACTGCCTACTAATCATCGATTAGTCACACAATTCTCTATCGTTACTTCCATGGAAAGTACTCGGACGAATTCCATTCCTCGGTTAGAGCATGTCCAACCAACACGGCTAGGACTAGCCACATTCGCTCCGTATTCAATCGGCGAGAAGTAAGTTCTGCTCAAACAGCTTCTTCCTTCGAATCACTTCTATAGAAAAGACTCGTAAGAGGATGCTTCCTCGATCAATACAATCTTAACCTTTTTAGGTCTTATCTTTCTCTTGTATCATTATAAACTACCCCTTAATGTAACCTTTTACCTTTTCAAGTTTAGACTTAACTGTTAGCATCCTCTTGTATCCTTATAAACTACCCCTTAATGTAACCTTTTACCTTTTCAAGTTTAGACTTAACTGTTAGCATCCTCTTGTATCCTTATAAACTACCCCTTAATGTAACCTTTTACCTTTTCAAGTTTAGACTTAACTGTTAGCATCCTCTTGTATCCTTATAAACTACCCCTTAATGTAACCTTTTACCATTTCAAGTTTAGACTTAACTGTTATCATCCTCTTGTATCCTTATAAACCACTCCTTAATGTAACCCTCTACCTCATACAGGCTCTTGTACAGAGTGAACCTACTATAAAAAAGAAGATTAAACTGGCACTGAGCTATATTATTTGAGTCATCGAATGAGGAACGGACTGACTGCACGTTCAATGACTTATTTTCCAAATATCACACTATCGCATGAGACCAAACATTCACTCTTTAAGCATGTTAGTATTGGGGATAAGTAAAAAATATAATCCGGTCTTTCGATATTATGTATATATTTACGTTTGCCACACTGCTTTCTGCTTATGCGTAATTATAGTTGGTATTATTGTGGTCATGTGATCGAGGTTTGTTCTTGACGGCGGCAGTTTTCTTGCTTCTGTTACGATATAAACATGGCCGCTCAGGAAAGAAAAAGACGACCGTAAATATAAGTTACTTATTGGCAACGTCAAAACCAAAGCAAGTACAAAAATATAACTCACTGGTTATTTGTCAATAGATGACGTAAAAAGTAACATAGAAATATATCTTCCAGAAATTAAGCAAGGTATTAAAACACAGGAAAACTTTTTTTTTTTTTTTCTAAACAAATAAGAGTGTTGAACTGCTATATAATATCTAATCGTCTGTTTATAGATTGTCTATTGAGTACTGGAGAGTCTCATCACAGATGAAGAGACTTGAAATGTGAGAGATGTGGTTTTACAGAATAAGGCTATGACTACTATGGACAAAGAATGTTGATAATTAGGAAATTTTAAAGAGAACGAGGACGGGAGGGAAACGTACATTTACAATTAGAAAGAGACGGTTGAAATTTCTGGAACATCTTATGCCGAAAGAAAGCCTGGAAAATATAACACTCACAACGCATACGTAAGGCAAACGAAAGGAAAGCGTGGGTAACCAACTTAATGAGTATGAGTATATAGATAACAGATCAAGGACATAGGGATGGTATAATATATTATTTAGAGCAACCTATGAAAGGAAAATGTGAAGAGTCATGATTACCACATGCTTAAGAGAGATGGGATATGAAAGACGTAGTAGTGTACTCCCCGTGAGTTTAGAACCCATTACAGCAGTATTTGACTATAGAAATAGTTTGCCAACCATCGTTAGTTTGTCAAAAGGTTACGATATTAAACTGCAGTACTGTTAATGAGCAATTTTGTTGGCAGTAAGGACTGTTCGGGGGCGCGTAAAATTCTGGTTGTTGTTTAAATTCTGCTTTGCTAATGGCGAGTGACATTTACGGTATCCAAAAGATATATTTATCTGTCAAACTATAGGTTGTTGGGAAACAATAACTTAAGATAATGATGGTTTAGAAAAGGAACAAGCAATGGACAATCTTCGGATGTTTAAAGTGTAAAATCAATGCGTCAGCTCACACTCTCCACTGAAGTACAACAGGTTCATTAGTCAACGTCTGTTTGTTCTTACCTCCGAGCCAGTGAATTTCAGGAGACCAAAATTAAGCTATTTCTCAGAGGTAAATTATCTTACCAATTTCTTTTGAAACAACAAGGTTTCTCCTCATTATTTATGCATTCAACGATCGACAGGAGCCATAACGATGAAATATTGTTGACCCTATTTAAAGAAAATCCGATTTTAGAAGCGCAATAAAATTTGATTTTTACTGGATTCTCATTTCGTGGAGAATAAATCTAGTCTGCCTCGTCTGATGCGGCTTCTCGCAGTTTAACGTGAAAATATTAGGTTGGTGCAAAAATAATGACGTAATAATGTCGTTTTTTGACGTATTTTTTAACATCAAAAAACGACATTTTAATACCTGTTTATATATTGTTCTCTCTTTTTTTCTTAGATTCTCTCAAACTCAGAAACACCTTGCGTCTGAGCGGCTTTATTGCCTTGCTTGGGATATAATGATAAAAAAAAATACTGTATCACGTTCCGTTTTCTTTAAAACTTTCTTGTTGTTAACTCATTCCGTCCATGAAATTTTAAGTATCCTTCTGTCAAACGTAATATCTATTGCCTCTAGTGTTCGCCTCATCCTTGAGGACATTGTACAGCATTTATGGACATATCTTTTCTTTTATAAATACTGTTTAAAATAAAACGGATCCCCTACTCAAAAGGGTTCTGTCAAGTAAAAATAACATTTGAAGTGCTTTTTTTTATGTCTTTGAAAGTTGAAATTCATAGTCCTAAAGAAAATTTTCTCAGGAATCGAACCTGTATCGCTTTTTTTACCTCTACGAAAATTACCAACAATACATATGTATAGCAGTATTGCAGTATTGCCAACAATGCACATTTATTGTAAAACACCAAGCAATATATGTTTTTAAGCAAAATGAGAAGCAATACATTTTACATGTAGTTGAAGCCATACACTTGCGTTCTAAATATTTAGATTTGGGCAATAAATAACCCATAGAGGTGTTGATATGCCGCTAAACAAAATCAACCTAAACAACAAACCTGAATGAATTCTTTTCATTATATTAATCCATATAATATCCTACAATTTCTTAAAGAAATCATATTCCAAAATATCACTTCAACAAAATTACAACATAAAACACACATATCACCGCTTCTAGTAATTATGTCAGCACAAATGTGCATTTGCACGAAAGCTGAGTATTATCTACCATATATTCAATTGTGAAAGCAGAATAACATATATCATATATTTATTACTTCAAATCTTCAAAGAAAATTCAATTTCGACATTAAATGACCCCTAAGGAGTTGATATGCCGTTAAACAAACAAATCATATCAAATCAAACGTTCCTGACTAGACTTTCTACTCAGAACAGGTGGAAGAATCCATGTTCCACAATTAGTGTAGAAAATGTAGATTGTCTTTCCACACAATATAATAAATGCTAGCCAGTTTCCTGTTCGAAAAAGAGGCTTTTGTATTTCATTTATCAGTAGGCAAAGATATTGATTTCATGCAAACTGCGATGGCTTTACGTTTATGTATAAAATAGATACTTATTTTCTGGTAACACATTTCAAGAAATAAAGTTAGTAAATAGTAAGCAATATAAACATATTGGTCTATGGATTAAGCATAACAGTTTTAGTTAAGCAGGCAAAGTAATTAGGCATAGAATAAGCTATACTACTTGTACATCACTGCAAACTGCTACATAAATGCAAATCATTTATCTAAGTATTCGAGTTACAAAATTTAATATAGTCTTCTGATCTAGACTATTATATCGATGTTAAGCAATGGCCTTCAACTCATTCGTAAATATTCAAAATATCATCTGTACCCAACCGTTTTCTCAGTTCAATAGTAGAAAATAGCTTCAACCGAAATGAATCCTGCGCTTCTGAATAAAGACAATGCTTCACCAGAGCTACGGTATCACAAATAAAAATAAAGAAACTGTTTACAGTGAGATAAAGCACAACACTTGCCGACTTCCAACAACAGCAACAACTAAAATGGATAGCATATGTATCACGAAAAAAATCAAGATACTGAATTTTTATACTACACTAACAGCATGGCCCGGCGTTGCCCGTGATTGATTCAAAAATTGTACGACTCATACAGCAATCGCTATCACCTGACTTAAAATATTTTTGCCCTTCCTTGCCTTTAAAGAAGTGCCCTTTGCCGTGCTGATGTTGCTACATGCCTTACTTCTTGCCTATCTCACACTGCGAATTTTTCTAAGCTCTATACTAAACATTAAATCTGTTACGAAAAAAGAACTAAACTAAATGAAACACAAAACGATCAGCTTTAGAAAAGGACTCGTAACTGGAAAAACCGAATGAAAAAAGAATGTTAACAACAAATACTTTTTCACACCCAACCCAGTTCTGCAGAATCAGAATCAACGTTGAGTTTAATCAAGCGAATGAGCCAATTGGAGTAAAATGCCATGCAGATTTAAAATTTTCCCACTTGTGACGAATGCAGCTATCGATTTTTTTTTGCATGCTAGCATGCTAGTTAATATTTCTGTCAGTCAGCTGTTGGCTCTCATGCTGGTCAATAGAATCTTCCTGCCTATTCGTGGCAGCCAGCTATAGGCTCTCACTCTGGCCAGTATAAAATGACCGCAAACTACATGAAAACTGCCGTAGAAGTATGAAAAAATCGATTATTTCCACTATCGATGGGAGTTGGGAAATGCAAAGTTGATCTTGGCCTACCCGATAACTTGAAGCATGTGCATGTAAATTTTGGTGCAAATCCGTCGAAAATTGCGGCCGTGCATTCGTTACACACACACACACACACACACACACACACACACACACACACACACACACACACACATCCTGCCTTTTAAAGATAGAGATCAAACAAATACATTATTTACATTATTCGAACTGTTATCCTCTTCTTCATTACCATAATCACAATCTTTCGGCCGTTGGACGCTCCAGCCTTCTTCAGGTCATTGGAATTTCGGAACCAACCCTTTATTTCATCCACCGAGGTACATTGTTCTAGTTCCGTGTGACATGCCTCTTCCGGATGTCTCAGTTATTTCCCTTTAACTCAACTCCTCAAGGACACATGCTCCCGGTAGATAAAGATGTTAGTTAGATCCTGTGACTAGCCCCAAAGTGCCGTGAGATCAATACCAGGCCACAGCAGTGGTGAACGAAACTTGGAGAGTGAGTTAAAGAAAATTAACTGAGGCATCCGGAAGAGGCATGCTACGTCGAACTAGAACAATCTACCCCGGTGGACGAAATAAAACGTTCAATTCAATATTCCAATCACCTGAAGAAGGCCGGAGCGTAAAATGGCCGAACCTTTGTGAATATTGCAATGAAGATGAGGATAACAATCCGAATAATGTAAATGATATAAGTAATCATAGTTCCTCATCTCAGAGATATAGACATATATCAAACAAATAGTAAGGACAGGAACTTACATTAGTACTAGAAAGAACGATAAACGGTGAAATTGAGAAGCATTTTTTTTATCAACTAACACCAAGCAATACGATAATGGCACTAAGACGCATGGGGCTACTTCGAAAGGGGTGAAAGAGAATGAAAAAGATTTTAGAATGAACCGGAAACCCAATCCTAAACAGAAAACAGGTGATAAACCTCAACGCCTGTTAAAAAAAAAAAAAAAAAAAAAACGGCCATGTATGTGAGCCGGGCAATAGGCGAACCTATCTACCCCCATTGCTGAAAATAGATGAATAAATAATTAGGGAATAAAATTTCCGAGTTTAGACAGAGACATTAAAAAATCCAGGTGAAGTAGACATTAGAAGTAAACTCAATTCTAAAGAGGAAACAAAGGATGGCCCTCCACTCCTGTTCAAATTGCCCGGAAGGAAAAGGAAACGGACGACAGCCGAGCCTAGCACCTCCTACTGAGGTGGGGGTGAGAAAGTAAAAAATTGCAAATAAAACTTCAGAGTTCAGGCAGACATGTTGAAGTAGATCTTAGAATGAACCGTAAACCCAATCCTAACCAGGAAACGGTATAAACCGCTACTGTTCAAAAAACTGAAAAGGAGTGCGAACCGGGAAATAGGCGAGCCTATCAACACTTGTTGATTTGTTAAAACTTTTATAAGGGAAATATTTTATTGCTATATTTTATATTTCCTAAATTTCCACCGAGAGTGATAGAAACTAATTTGTTTATAAATACCGAATGTTTCCTTACATGGAAACGGCTAATTTAAGTATTACCATTACGTTTGGTTATTAACAAATTAATTTATTTAATTACTCTACTCAAAGCAAAGCGATAATGCCACTAATACGCAAATGGTTACTGGCAGTGTAAGAGAATGAGAATAATTTAGTAAGGAGAAAAGATAGTAAAAGAACAGGTTTCAGGAAGACAAAAGATGTCGATTGATGTTGCATTTAAGCATGAAACCGAAATAGTTCTACAGGCGTGATAATAAGAAAAAAATAATTCTTTTTTTCCTTTCTTTTGCACAACATGATCATTTCCAAAATGTTCAATGTTAATACTATAGAAGAAACGGACTAATATAATGGAATATACATACACCTGTGTTCCCCCTCTCTGGAATATGATTGGCTGGTGTCCGTCATAAATACCGACGGACGTGTAGGAGAGCAAGAACCTTAGTCTGAGAGTTAAGTCTATAACGACGCCCATTGGACTACGCCATTGATCTAGACTTCTTACCTGCGACTACGACGCGTACCAGTCGATTACTTCTACCATATTCTACTTGATTATAGTAGCCAAAACCACTTAGCTACTTCGATCAAATATATCCCTTTCCGGGACATATCACGGATAAATCGCATTTAATAGGCTATTTGTCGCGGAAAAACATCAAATCATCTGTTCCTAATAACAGGTTTGCATTCTTGTCATGCTAATCTTGTTCATGCATTTAGCACTGAACGCATAGTTTCGATTTTAATATATTTTTTATTTTCTTAGAAAAACCGTACGGAAACAGTCTACCAACTGAAATATATGTTGTTCTTCAGAGCAACAGTGAAAACAGTCCTTGTGTACGCCTCTAGAACATGGGCTCTAATGACGATATTGAGCAAGAAAATAGATACGGCTTATACCAAAATGCTGAAAGTGATTAAAAAAATGTCATTTCGCAGCGACATATCACTAACCAAATGCTCTATAGTTACTTGCCGAAGCTGGCAGTGATACTTTCTATGATGAGAATAAGATTCAATGGACATTGCTGGAGAAACAAGAATATTATCAGTCACATATGAGGAAAGAGGGCTTAGTGAATTTGACACACACTGGACATACTAAAGAAAAAAATGGACCAGGGAAAGTAGCCTCATCTGTAAATGGATGATTGAACAGGGATTAGGATCGATGATGAAAAGGCAAACAAAAGCTTCATAGGATAGAAAATTCTGGATAGTCATGAAGTGACATGGCACATACAGAAAGACTGATTTCAAAGAATAATTATAAGATGTTGACTTTCTGATATTACTTCTGTCCCATAATGGTTGATAGATTTTTTAATGATATCTATATGTAAATGTAACAATTGATATGGGACGGATATAGTATTTAGATTAGTACAACATGCGATGGGTAAATTGTCGCGCATGAACGTTGTTTCTTTTTGATTATATCGAATTCAGAGTATAGTAAGGTCATTTGCGCACCATCTGTGAGAAAAAGACCGCCATGACGCAATTCACTCCGCCAGAAATTTGGAAACGAGATGCTGAACCACTTGGCATTCGTATCCGAAGATCCAGTACAAACACTTCAAATTGTTTGACAGTGTAGAGGATTCGAAAAGAGCTGGATGATATATCTAGTCAACATCCTGGTGTTTAGAGATGGCGACGTTATGCTTCCATTCATCTTCCCACGAGGTCTCATACTCGTAAGAATACAAGTGTCTTGAGGAGCTAGAGCTGCCAAGGATCTAAAGGGTGGCAGCTGGAAGACCCTATGTCTGGCAACAGGAATCTGAATCATGCCACCCCAGCAAGACAACCCAGTCGTGATTGTCAGGTAATATCTGCGACTACATAGCCCCTTACATCTGGGCATCTAGCTCCCCAGATTCCAACTTCCTTGATTATTATATGTGGGGACAGTTGATCGAAAGACCAATTAAACTGCTTGTACCACCAAAGATAAACTGAAGACAATGATTATGGCAGCGTTCAACAACTTTGATATGTTCAGGAAAGGGATATATTTGATCGAAGTCGATAAGTGGTTTGGGCTACTGTAACCAAGTAGTACACGGTAGCAGTAATCGACTGGTACTCGTCGTAGTCGCAGGTAAAAAGGTGTAGACTAATAGAATAGCCAATGGCGTAGTACAATGGGCGTCGTCATAGACTTAGACTCTGTTGTACCTACACGTCCGTCTGTATTTATGACGGACACCAGCCAATCATATTCCAGTGAGCGGGAACTCAGGTGTATGCATATTCCATTATATAAACTGAAACTTAGTCCAGAAGAGGTGCAGGGGTTTTCGAAGTCGTCTTCAGCTATGGTTGACGCCAATGGCGGTTTTATTGAATAAATTTTTAGTATTTCAAGATATATTTGTGTAATTTTGATAAATATATCTGTTAAAATACAAACCAAGTTAGATTGCAACACGATAACGATGAAGACTAGTGTATAGTGAGCTAGAATGTAATGAAGGCGAAAATGTCATTCAAGACAAACATGGCAGTGAAATCGAGTGATATAGACTAGGAAGATGAATAATCGCTGGAGAAACACTCCTATGAAAAAAGAAAAACACCACAACCTCTCATATATCGACCATCTCTTGGGAAGACGGAGGAAGATAGGAAGAAACAAAGTCTCTCAGAAGACGTACCAAGGAAAATGTGGGGATAAGACCTCTTCAGTACAGGGAGATGAGGTGATTCATTTGCATATGAAAGCAAAAAGTATATAAGTAACTACAGCTATAATCCATGACGCAGTTGAGTGAATACTACTTCCGGTTAGTTAGTAACATTCCACAAATTGAGTAAGCAAAATATCGATTAGTGAAAGATTCAGAACAATGGCCAGCTGGAAATTATCTCAGGCGAAAAAACTAAGACAAATAGTAATAGACAATACCAAAATACTATATAGTAACTACTGCCAGGAAAGTATTCCAAAATCTAGAAGCTATTATTATAGAGAAAAAAAGCAACTCTTGCTAAATTTGCGTACAAATTAATAATAATAAGTATAAATATTTAATGCATTAATATTCGGTGTGGGCTAGCTCCATGGAACCGTTTTACATATAACGTAAATTTGAAAGCCAGCATTCTAAAACATTACAGGCCGTAATGAGTCACAAACAGTAATAGTAATTCCACACAGAGAGATCAAAACATGTACTTCTGACAGTCTCTCTACAATCTTATTCATATGTCCAATATCTCTTTATAAAACTGGAGAAAGACAATAAAAAAATTAACCTAGTACTTGTTTTATGTCTAACTTAAAAAGATTTGTTATATATATATATATATATATATATATATATATATATATATATATATATATATAATCAAACAAGAAAATGTGAAGGATAATCCAAGTAGATCTTTTTAATATAAACTATTAAAAAGATACTTCCATGAAGAGAGCTCAGTGTATTGTATACAGAGCTATATGATATACTCAAAGGAAAAACCTTAACACATGATCGAAAAATCTGGTAATAAATTTATTTCAGCCCATAATTTTTTTGATATCTGCCTCAACAAACCGAAATTGCAAAATGATTTAAATTTATTTAAAAATTATTTTAAAAATTATTTTAAAAATCACAAGGGAACAGGTAGTAAAGTCTAAATTACTTGACCTCAAAAAAACTTATGGGGATTTATATTATTAAAGAGAGGAAAGAATGGCAACATGCCAGCCCACAGAACGGGTTTGGAGGGAAAGTATTATAATGAGAGCTAGTGAAATATATTGGAATTAAATCAAAATTTATATCATCTTCATCTAATTTATGTTAATATAATAACAATCATCATATTTCTATGAAAAACGAGTGAAATATTAATAACAAAACATATAAAAAACCTAAAATCAAAATATCAAATTCTTCTTCATAATTATAAAATACATCACACACAGATACATATATATATATATATATATATATATATATATATATATATATATGAGGTGTACATAAAAAAAAAACTCATGCAAATATTCATCTCAGTACAAAGACAGAAGTAAACACATATAAACAATGCATGCACACAAGTATACATATATAAACACACGCGCACACACACACATATATATGTACATACATACACATGTATGTACATACATAGAAACACCTACATATCCATGCATAAAACTAACCACACAAAAAATATATGTATATATATATACACCATTATAAGCATATATACACGTACATACACAATAAACCTATATACACCATATAGAGTACACACAAGGACATATACACATTTAAACATACACACGTATATATATATATATATATATATATATATATATATATATATATATATATATATATATATATATATATATATATATATATGTACGTGTGCATATATAGATAATTCAAAGCATATGACTTTCAATAAATACACCAAAATAATTGTATGACTGAGAAATCAAAAATAAAATAAGATTCTATTTATAATATAATTTAAATCTATTTTATGACGAGATTTAAATATGATCTCATTCCTTTGGTTCAGTATCTCGCTGGTATTTTTACATTTACTTATTTTAATTCTTTCTTATGGTCACGCATTACTTCTATTTCTGAAGCTGTTGCGGATTTGGGATTTACTTATTGTCTTCCATTTTATCTGTGGAATAAATTTTAATCTTTTAATTCCTAGAAATATTTAAAAAGATCTCTGTTGTTTTAGGTAAGGGACAGAGAAAGAATGCTTGTGATTGTAGCGCCACTGCTTCCAATTCCCAATGGAAATTCCGATGTATACTTTTCATCATTTACATTTTATTTATGGAAAATGGCTTGTACATATATATATATATATATATATATATATATATATATATATATATATATATATATATATATATATATATATATATTATATATATGCATATAATGGGGAGTGTACATGTAATAATATATAGATATATGTATATATAAAATTGGAATATATATGACAGTTTTTATTACTATATGTACGTATATATATATATAATTCCGATTTATACTTTTCATCATTTACATTTTATTTATGAAAAATGGCTGCTTGGTGTATATATATATATATATATATATATATATATATATATATATATATATATATATATAATGGGGAGTGTACATGTAATAATATATAGATAAATGTATACATAAAATTGGAATATATATGACAGTTTTTATTATATGTATATATATATATATATATATATATATATATATATATATATATATATATATATATATGAAAAATAAGGAAAAATAGAAATGTATGAATTATAACGGTCCACTTTTCTTAAAGATTGCCCGAGATTGGGATTTTTCTCTCTTTTGTCTGTTTTCGATCAATCTCTAACAAAGCTTTAATAAAAGTAATAAATCTGACAGATTATATATATATATATATATATATATATATATATATATATATATAGAGAGAGAGAGAGAGAGAGAGGGAGGGAGAGAGGGATAGTGATAGAGAGACTAATCTGTCATAATTTACAACTTTCGATATATATGATAAAATAAAGTACAATGAGGAAACGTATATAAATCTGACATGTTTCACTTTATTAAAGCTTCAATGTCAGGTAAAATGACAGAAAGACCCAAACAAAATCGAAATTACTTGTATTTCTGTCATATATATATATATATATATATATATATATATATATATATATGACGGCTGCACTTTTTGACTGAACACAGGAGCTCGGAACATGAAGGCATACTGTTCTCGTAAGCGATAAAGAAATGTGCTGTTGTGTTGAGCGTTTCGGAAATGAAAAAATCCGCCAGACGTTCGAGGTTTGACAAAAGATATAAAACAATACTGGTGAGGCTATCAATATCCGAGCCAAAGTGAACAGCCTGTCAAGTAATGGCCGGCAACTGCATAACTGCTGAAGTGTCAGTTTAGACAAGAATGATACTGCGTAAATATGGATAACAAAAAAGGCATTGTTAATCAAATGTGTCTAATACGATGAAAAAACTGGACAAATGAACAGCTGCTATGAGATAATGAAAATTGAACATATGTGTAATAACTGACGACGAAAGCAAAATAGATCTGGATTATAGTGAAGACTGTGCACTAAAGCGAAATATTGTAAGAAACAAATTAAATTATACAGTAAAGCAGTAGAATTCAGTTGTTTTTTATAGAAAAATTAATGGTTATATATATATATATATATATATATATATATATATGGACTCTCCCGTCGTTTTCGATGTATGAGGATCTGACAGCTTAATTGATTCAGTTATGAAATTTTGCGCGAAAATCTTAAGTGGCATTTAAGACCCACTGATGATTTACAAAGGAGGCCACACATAGAGCAAGTGTGAGCATTGTGAGATGAGATCACTCTTAGATTGACTGACCTTTTAAATCTTGCTCTCGATTCTTGAAGATGATTCAGACAAACAGATTGATAACTGCTGAGTCCACTAAAACATGTTGATCTCCATTCTCTCTCTCTATATATATATATAGAGAGAGGGAGAAGAAAGAGAGAGAGAGTGAGAGAGAGAGAGTTGTGTCCCTTGTTGAAAAAAGTGTGAAACACTGACATTGGCATTTATTATATGGATTTATATTTTGCAAGTTTAGATGAGATCGGCCTGATCCCAAAATGCTATGATATTTTGGGTAACGTCCTCTAGGATAAAGATGGAAACTCGGACCTTTTATTTTGAAATACTGTCTGTGAAACAGTATTTTGTTTTATCATTTGAAATGAGCTATTGAAACTTAGAGAGTTGTGTCCCTTCTATTTGGAAAAGTGTTCATTCGATTTATTATATAGATTTATATATTGCAAATTTAGAGTTCTAAAAAAGCAGTTCATTTTTTCCTTTTTTGTCTTACAACTTTTTGAAAGATTTCCAGTATTACCAGATGTCCAGCCTTTTATCGCTGCACATATTGGGTTCATGGTGAAGCAAAAATTGCATTACAATACTTTTAGTGTTTTGTTTTTGAGTTTCCTAACCCATAGATGGGACACTAACAGGTGCTACCACACCGAGAGAAAGTAAGACAGAGAGAGAGCTGTGGAAGATGATCGAGGCGTGTATATGTCGATAATTAAAACAGTAGTCAGTTTTTTAGTAATTTTTTTTTTTTTTAGATCTAATACATTTTTTTTTTGCCACCAAACTGATAATCTGATTCTTTTTATATTTGAATTTTTGGGCTACGATTTTCTTTTACTTTTTTTTTTTTTTATTCGTTTGAATCCTCAGTTTTAGCATTTATTCTTCAAACATAAACTCTACACGAGTTGCAAATGTCACTAAACATTTTTTTTTTATTTGGAGTAGACATTGTATGCCAAGCAAAACGTATTTTAAAAAGAGTCGATATTCAGTGGGAGCTGTAAAGGCTGACGTGTTTTTTTTTTCACTAGTAAAGAAAAGGCGCGAGTTTTTCTTTAGCTTTTTGTTCGTATAGGATTTTTAGTAACCTTTAATAATATCGCCCATAGTGTCAAACATATGGCCATGTTGCTCGTTATGAATATTGTTATCCTTTGTCAGTAACAAATTACAACATCAAAAGAAGATTCATTATGTTCAGCTTACAAAACCTTCATTCCTATTACATCTGTTTCATTATTCTTTATGCACCTTATCACCTCAGGAGATAGGCGATCATTACTCTCCGCAATTTCTTGTCCTTTTTAGAGCTTAATAAATTGTCTTTGTGTTATCTCTTCTAAATCAGCCATCTATATACTCACGCTCACTAAGTAGGTTACGCATTGTTTTCCTTTGCCACTCTTGCCTTCAATCTGTCTTGTGAGTGTTAGACTTTCCAAGATCACTTCGTCGTTGCTCACATATATCGATATATGTCAACCTCAGCATAGAACCGCATATCTGTTGAACCGTATATCTGTTCTTTCATGTCTCTTATTTACCTTTGAGGAGATTGTCTAGCACTCACTGTCATACAGGAGTAGAGATATCACGTAACAGTTCAGTACCCCTTTCTTTGTTTCTAGCGAAATGTTTCTGTTTCTTAATATTCTGCTTAGATTTGGGAAGGCATCTTCGGCTATCCGAATGCACCGTCGCACTTTCCTTCCTCTTTTGCTAACATCCATGCACTCAGTCTTCCTGCAGCTGATGTTTAATCGTTCTGTTCGCTTCCCTTCAGTCGGAGATTTTGTAGTTTTCTTTCTGTGTCTTCTGTGAACACTGCATCATCTGAAGATCTTATGTTGCTGAAATTTTCACGTGAATAATGAAACTTAGTAGGATTTCTAATTCTCTCAGTATAACGCCGCTGTAGAGGTTAAACAAGTCAGAATTGTAAACGATTTCCTCTGTCCCGATTGCCTTTAATATGATCCTATACTTTGCAGCCGTTAGTAAAGTTTGTCTTTTAGATGTATCTCATAATGTCTGTTTGTCAACCATTTACACATTCTTGCTCGGTAAGTTATGCATAGTTTCCTCGATCTAGTCTTCATTATGTTCCTGCGTTCATTTGTCGCCCTTAGTAAACCTTGCCTTTCAGTTATATGTCCTCAGGCCTTTTCCGTGAATCATTTACAAAACCTTTCTTAGTAAGTTCTGCCTTGTTTTCCTTTGTCCCTTTTATATGTTTATATCTTTTGTAGCCCATAGTAAACCTTACCTTTTCGCTATATGTCCTCACGCCTGTTCTGCGAATCATTTACAAAACTCTTTCGGTCCGGTTCCTTGTACCACGGTGATAGTCCAAGGTAGAACCAATAAAGAAGAACTCGAACACGGATATGGAATAACACAAATATATTATAAACAGGAATATATACAGAGAAATAGAAAGTGTTAGTACAAACAATCAGGTTTAGTAGAGAGAACAATGTAGTCTCGACCAGTATCACTATTCCAATGTTTTGTAGTAATTGTCTGAACGCGACTCTGTTTCGGACTGCCTCTGATTCGACTGACTGACTCGCTCGCTCTGACTGACTGACAGACTCCTCACGAACTTCTGACGGACTTCACTCCAGACTTCAGACTGAACTCTCTGCTTCTTCTTGAGGCGCAGTATTTATTACGTATGAAATAGTCCATTATGTTATTATGGGTAAGGTCCCATAAAAAAAACCTTTCTTAGTAAGTTATACCTTGTTTTCCTTTGTCTCTTTTATATGTTTCTATCTTTTGTAGCCATTAGTAAGCCTTACCTTTTCGCTATAAGTCCTCACGCTTGTTCTGCGAATCATTTGCAAAACCATTCTTAGTAATTTATGCCTTGTTTTCCTTTGTCCCTTTTGCTTTCAATATGTTCCTATCCTTTGTAGTCCTTAGTAAAAATATATTGCTATATCTCTTAAATCGAACCATTTACACAGGCTTGTTAGGTAGATTATGCGTTATTTTCCTCTTTCCCGATCCTCTCACCTGTTCAGCTCATCATGTTATCAACAACCTTCTGTCAAATTACATTTCCGTTGCTACAATTGAACTAATCTGTGTGACCTGTCCCTCCAGGAAGTTAGTTAAAACAGCTCTTCACAACTCCCTGTCCTTTGTAGCACTTGTCTTTTTGATATGTCACAAGAACCCTCTTCTGCTATGCATTTTCACGAGCTCGTGCGGTAGGTTATTCTCTGCTGTCCTCTTTCCTTCTTACATTCAATAAGTCCCGTGAGCGTCAAATTTGCCGAGCCCTCTTTCCTTATGTCCCCTAGAAATTTCATTTGTCTCTTTCTAATGTTAAATAGCCATTTATGTTATATGCGTGATTCAAGCTTAGGCGATCATGTTTCTTTCGATAGATGAATGACAAGATTTTTTTTCCGGCAGTAGGTTGCCATTTCTTTCTACGGTAGGCCAGTTGCCATCCAAGGCTATAGAACCCGGTCTGCACATAGCTGGAGGAGAAGACGATTCTGTTTTGTTGCTTCAATTTTTTTTTTCATCTGTGAGGAAATTGTCCAGTATTCCCTGTCATTAGGAGAACTGATATTACATAATCTTTTAGTACTAGCTTGTTTCGAATAAAATTTTCTTGTTTCTTAACCCTTTGAGCCGTGCGTTCCTGAACACTTTTAACCCTTCTGCCTGAGCTCCTGGGTCAAAATTTGCAAATAATTGGTATGTAATGTTTTACGGTAGATATTAAAAATAGTTACAAGCAAGCGTTTACCTACTATTCAACGCGTAGCTGGACATTAAGTTATTTTTCTCTATCACCGTTTCTGAAAAATTTAACCTTTCTGCCTGAGCTCTTGGGTGAATATTTGCAAATAACTGGTATATCATGTTTCACGGTAGATATAAAAATAGTTACAAGTGTTTACCCACCGTTCAACCAGTAGCTGGACATTAAGTGTTGAGGGGTCCACCCCTTTTTACACTCACCTAGTATATACATATACTACTGCTACTAGAAGACCCGAGAGTAAGACGAGAGCAAGACCGGTCGAGTCGAGTCCAGAGTGACAGAGTAAAAGGTTGTAGGTAATCGGAAGAGTGAGGGTGAGGTAACAGAGTTGTAGGAGTCTTTTATAGTGGAACACACCTATTCTATATTTAATAGACTCTCCCACCTATAATAAGTAGTAGTAGTAATAGTCGCTAAGTCGCTCACTGAGTTGTTTAGTCAATCGATGCCGGACGACCGTTAGTCGGATACTAAAGTATCAGCGACCACAACAAGATTTACTCTGCGTCATTACCTATTATATCAAGTTCCTAACGTTTTGTACGTCGAACCTATTTTAGGACCGACTTAGTACAAATACAAGCCTCCACTGGGAAACCACTCTACAACAGAGTCACAGTGAGCGAGCACGTAGACTCAGTAAGAAGTCATACAGCGATACTTCAATACCAAAGACTGTATATATATATATTGCTACTAACCCGTATTCCTGGAACTACTAACCTGCTTTACCAGTTTGTATTATTTTCATATATTCATTCCTGGCGTTTGTTATTTATTGATACCGGATTTCAACCCGGAATCCACAACATTAAGTCATTTTTCTCTAGCACTGTTCAACCGGTGGCTGCGCATTACATCATTTTCTCTACTACCGGTAAAGCGGTGGTCAGGGCTCAAAGGTTTAATACTTTGCTGACCTTCGGATTTCTTTGTCTCTTTTTAAAACACTTCATAGATATTTAAATTTTTGCGCATCTTTAATGTTTCTTTTGCTGACAAACATATATTCTGTCTTCGTACACTTGATGTTTTGTCCTTTCTTCTCGATTTTCTTTATTAACTACTACAGGAGTTCCTCGTAGCATACTTCCTGTGTCTGCTGCTATCGACCCTGTGTCAGCCTCATATCAAATGTCCTTAAGACTCCGGTTGACAACAACGAATCCTGGTCGGACTTTGAAATTCAATTAATATGTTTTCTTTCCAACATTTAAAAACAAATCAGTTTGTAAATCACTTAATTTAAATCATTGAATCTTGATTGCTAATGACCTGCTGATAAATAATTCATAGATATTTAAAATAAGTTTCTTACTTTCTGAACTGTTGTGTAATCGATCAGCAATGAAGAGAAGCAAATGGCTATTACAAAGTTACTCAAAATCAGAAGACTTATTTGAAGCCCTCGTATGTCTAATTCTTTTTTTATGCGGACTACGGATTGAAGAGGCCAGCATTAGTTGCAAAGGCCTTTTGGCATTGTATATGTCTTTTAAAAGGGAATCTTCGCCGTAGAGACTTGACAGTTCTGGGAGATTTTGGCTAATTAAAGACTACCAATATTTCTATATTTGTATAAATCCAAAACCGGATTAAAGAGAACGGCCCTCCCGACTGTAATGGAATGTGTATTCCTCTTTCGATTTCGAGGATAGTAGACATTCATTTCACTGTTTGAATAACAAAGATGTCTATTCAAACATAGGTTCCCAAGAAAGATACATTTGCTGGTAATAAATAATTTCGGATCAATTAAATATTTAATGAATTAAAAATATTATAATCGCTCAAAATGTCCTCATGTTTTTGGTATGAAAATGAATTTAGTAAGTATAATGATTTTTAAAAAAATATATATAATTGTGTTTTGTTTAACTGTGCTGTCATCTTGTAATTTAATGATAAAAACGCACCTAATTGTGGTCTCTTAGATTAAAAAAAGGAATATCCGACAGCTGCTATTGAAAAAGAACTTCCAATCAGTGGTTAACTAGGGCAAGACATGTCTCTTAAATTTTAACGCCTCCACAGTTAAACAGCTTTCATTCAACCACAATAAAAACCTTTTCCTGCTTACCATGAGCATGGCCGGCGCTTGACTCGAGGAGAGCAACACACTACGTCTTCTTGGCCTCACAATTTTCATGGACTTGAAGGAAGAGACTATATCGAAACAATAACTGCACCTA